>CM022302.1:1054613-1282158 GCA_011799875.1 Thinopyrum elongatum
GCATCTGATGTTAATCCTTTTATGCATCTTATTTTGCTTAGGACGACGGTAGCATTATAAGGTGATTCCTCACTAAAATTTCAAGATATAAACTGTGTTCTCCCCAAGTGTGCACCGTTGCGAAAGTTCGTCGTTTCGAAGCACCACGTGATGATTGGGTGTGATAGACTCTACATTCACATACAACGGGTGCAAGACAGTGTTGCACATACGGAACACTTGGGTTAAACTTGATGAGCCTAGCATGTACAGTTATGGCCTCGGAACACGAGAGACCGAAAGGTGCAACATGAGTCATATAGTAGATATGATCAACATGGAGATGTTCACCATTGAAACCACGTCATCTCACGTGATGGTCAGACTTGGGTTGGTGAATTTGGATCGTGTTACACTCGAACGACCAGAGGGATGTCGATTCGAGTGGGAGTTCTTAAGTAATATGATTAATTGAACTCATTATCATGAACAATAGTCTAAAGTTGCCTTTGCAAATTATGTTGTAGATCAATGGCTTGCGCAGTAGCTCCCCTGAATTTCAATGCGCTCCTAGAGAAAGCTAAGATGAAAAATGGTGGAAGTAACTTTGTGGACTGGGCCCGTAATCCGAGGATTATCCTCACGGCTGCCCAAAAGGCTTATGTCCTTGATGCGCCGCTTGGTGCGCCACCCCCTCTAGCAACTGCGGATGCTGTGAACGCCTGGCAGTCGCGTGTTGATGACTACTCAATAGTTCAGTGCGCCATGCTGTATGGCTTAGAGCCGGGACTTCAAAGGTGTTTTGAACATCATGGAGCATATGAGATGTTCCTAGAGTCGAAGTTTATCTTTGAGAAGAATGCCCGAATCGAGAGGTATGAGACCTCTGATAGGTTCTATGCCTGCAAGATGGAGGAGAATGGGTCTGTCAGTGAGCACATAATGAGAATGTCTGGGTACTACAACCGTCTGGCTGAGTTGGGAGTTGAGCTCCCACCAGAGGCTGTCACTGATAGAGTTCTTCAATCGCTACCACCTACCTACAAGAGCTTTTTATTGAACTATAACATGCAAGGGATGAACAAGTTAGTCTCCGAGCTATTCGTGATGCTGAATGTCGCTGAGTCAGACATGCAGAAGGAGCATCAAGTGTTGATGGTGAATAAAACCACTAATTTCAAGAAAGGCAAGGGAAAGAATGGAAACTTCAAGAAGGTGGCAAAGTAGTTGCTCCTCCCGTGAAGAAACCCAAGGCTGGACCCAAGCCGGTGACTGAGTGCTTCTATTGCGAGGGAACTGGCCACTGGAAGCGGAACTGCCGCAAGTATCTGGCCGACAAGAAGGGGGCCAATATCAACAAAGGTATATATGATATACATGTTATTGATGTGTACCTTACCAACTCTCGTTGTAGTGCCTGGGTATTTGATACCGGTTCGGTTGCTCATATTTGCATCTGAAAGCAGGAACTACAGAATAGACGGAGGCTGGTGAAGGACGAAGTGACGATGCACGTGGGAAAAGGTTCCAAGGTTGATGTGATCGCCGTCGGCACGCTCGCTATTCGATTACCATGGGGATTAGTGATGAACCCGAATAATTGTTATTTAGTGCCTCCGTTGAGCATGAAGATTATATCTGGATCTTGTGTAATGCAAGACGGTTACTCATTTAAATCAGAGATTAATGGTTGTTCTATTTATATGGGTAATATCTTTTATGGTCATGCACCCATTGTGAGGGGTTTATTCTTATTCAATCTCGATAGAGATGATACACATGTTCATAACATTGATGCCAAAAGATGTAGAGTTCATAATGATAGTACCACTTTCTTGTGGCACTGCCGCTTAGGTCATATTTGTGTAAAGCGCATGAAGAAACTCCATGCTGATGGACTTTTGGAGTCGCTTGATTTTGAATCACTTGACACATGTGAACCATGCCTCATGGGCAAGATGACCAAAACCCCATTTTCCGGAACAATGGAACGGGCAAGTGACTTATTGGAAATCATACATACCTATGTGTGCGGTCCGATGAGTGTTGACGCGCGTGGTGGTTATCGTTACTTTCTCACCTTCACTGATGACTTGAGTAGATATGGGTATATTTACTTAATGAAGTATAAGTCTGAAACGTTTGAAAAGCTCAAGCAATTTCAGAGTGAAGTAGAGAATCATCGTAACAAGAAGATTAAATTCCTATGATCCGATCGAGGGGGATAATATCTGAGTTATGAGTTTGGCAGTCACTTAAGACAATGTGGAATTGTTTCACTGTTGACGCCACCTGGAACACCACAGCGTAATGGTGTGTCCGAATGTCATAATCGTACTTTATTGGATATGGTGCGTTCTATGATGTCTCTTGCCGATCTGCCACTATCGTTTTGGGGTTATGCGTTAGAGACAGCTGCATTCACTTTAAATAGGGCACCATCTAAGTCCGTGGAGACGACACCGTATGAACTGTGGTTTGGCAAGAAACCTAAGTTGTCGTTTCTTAAGGTTTGGGGATGCGATTCTTATGTCAAAAGGCTTCTGCCAGAAAAGCTCAAACCCAAAGCGGACAAATGCGTTTTCATAAGATACCCAAAAGAGATGGTTGGGTATACCTTCTATCTCAGATCCGAAGGCAAAGTGTTTGTCACTAAGAAAGGGTCCTTTCTCGAGAAAGAGTTTCTCTCGAAAGAATTGAGTGGGAGGAAGATAGAACTTGATGAGGTTGTTGAACCTTGACTTCAACCAGAGAGTAGCACAACACAGAAAGATGTTTCTGTGGCACCTACGTAAGTTGAAGAGGAAGTTGATGATAGTGATCATGAAGTTTCGGATCAAGTTACTATCGAACCTCATAGGTCGACAAGGATACATACTCCTCCTGAGTGGTATGGTTACCCTGTCTTAGATGTCATGTTGTTCGCCAACGATGAACCTACAAGCTATGGAGAAGCGATGGTGGGCCCGGATTCCGACAAATGGTTAGAAGCCATGAAATCCGAGATGGGATCCTTGTATGAAAACAAAGTATGGACTTTGGAAGTATTACCTCAAGGGCGAAAGGCCATTCAGAATAAATGGATCTTCAAGAAGAAGTCGGACGCGGACGGTATTGTGACCGTCTATAAAGCTCAACTTGTGGTAAAGGGGTTTTTTACAAATTCTAGGAGTTGAATACGATGAGACTTTCTCACCCGTAGCGATGCTTAAGTCCATCAGAATCATGTTGGCAATAGCTGCATTTTTTGATTATGAAATCTGGCAGATGGATGTCAAAACAGTGTTCCTTAACGGTTTCCTTAAGGAAGAGTTGTATATGATGCAACTGGAAGGTTTTGTCGATCCAGAAAATTTTGACAAAGTGTGCAAACTCCAGCGATCCATTTATGGACTGGTGCAAGCATCTCGGAGTTGGAATCTTCGCTTTGACGAGGTGATCAAAGTGTTTGGGTTTATACAAGTTTTTGGAGAATCTTGTATTTACAAGAAAGTGAGTGGGAGCTCTATAGCGTTTCTAATATTATATGTGGATGACATATTGCTGAATGGAAACAATATAGAACTTTTGGAAAACGTGAAGGAATATTTGAACAAGAGTTTTTCAATGAAGGACCTAGGAGAAACTGCTTTCATATTAGGCATCAAGATCTATAGAGATAGATCGAGCCGCTTGATAGGACATTCACAAAGCACATACGTTGATAAGATTTTGAAGAAGTTCAAAATGGATCAGTCCAAGAAGGGGTTCTTGCCTGTTTTGCAAGGTGTGAAGTTCAGTCAGACTCAATGCCCAGCGACTACAGGGGATAGAGAAAAGATGAGTGTCATCCCCTATGCTTCCGCCATAGGCTCTATCATGTATGCGATGCTGTGCACAAGACCGGATGTCAGCCTTACCATAAGTATGGCCGGAAGGTTTTAAAGTAATCTAGGAGTGGATCACTGGACAGCGGTAAAGAATATCCTTAAGTACCTGAAAAGGGCTAAGGAAATGTTTCTCATTTATGGAGGTGATCAAGAGCTCGTCGTAAAGGGTTACGTCGATGCAAGCTTGGACACTGATCTAGATGACTCTAAGTCTCAAACCGAATACGTATACATTCTGAATGGGGGAGCGGTAAGCTGGTGCAGTTCCAAGCAAAGCGTGGTAGCTGATTCTACATGCGAAGCGGAGTACATAGCTGCCTCGGAGGCAGCGAAGGAAGGTGTCTGGATGAAGCAGTTCATAACAGAGGTGCGTATTGCTCTGGCCAAGGTACATTCGGAGTTGTACCTAGTGTACTGGACCCAATGACTCTGTTCTGTGACAACACTGGTGCCATTGCTCTGGCCAAGGAACCAATGTTTCACAAGAGGACTAGACACATAAAGCTACGCTTCAATTCCATCCGCGATTACATCAAGGAGGAAGACATAAACATTTGCAAAATACATACGGATCTGAATATTGTAGATCCGTTGACTAAACCTCTTCCAAGGGCAAAACATGATCAACACCAGAACTCTATGGGTGTTAGTTTCATTACCATGTAATACTAGATTACTGACTCTAGTGCAAGTGGGAGGCTGTTGAAAATATGCCCTAGAGGCAATAATAAAGTGGTTATTATTATGTTTCCTTGTTCATGATAATCGTTTATTATCCATGCTATAATTGTATTGACCGGAAACTCAAATACATGTGTGGATACATATACAATAACATGTCCCTAGTAAGTCTCTACCGGACTAGCTCATAGATCAAAGATGGCCGTGGTTTCCTAGCCATATACATGAGTTGTCATTTCATACTGGGATCACTTCATTAGGAGAATGATGTGATGGATAAGACCCAAACAATGAGCGTAGCATATGATCATATCAAGTTTATTTCTATTGTTTTCTGCATGTCAAGTATATGTTCCTATGACCATGAGATCATGCAACTCATTGACACCGGAGGAGTACCTTGTGTGTACCAAAAATCGCAACGTAACTGGGTGACTATAAGGTACTCTACAGGTGTCTCCGAGGGTTTATGTTGAGTTGGCATGGATCAAGACTGGGATTTGTCACTCCATATGACAGAGAGGTAATTTCGGGCCCTCTCGGTAATACAACATCACAAGAAGCTTGCAAGCAATGTGACTAAGGAGTTAGTCGCGGGATCTTGTATTACAGAATGAGTAAAGAGACTTGCCGGTAACGACATTGAACTATGTATGGTGATACCGATGATCGAATCTCGGGCAAATAACATATCGATCGACAAAGGGAACTACATACGGGGTTAGCTGAATCCTTGACATCGAGGTTCGACTGATAAAGATCTTCGTAGAATATGTAGGAACCAATATGGGCATCCAGGTCCCACTATTGGTTATTGACCATAGAGGTGCCTCGGTCATGTCTGCATAGTTCTCGAACCCGCAGGGTCTACACACTGAACGTTTGTTGACGATATTAGTATAGTTGAGTTGTTATGGTGGTCATCGAAGGTTGTTCGGAGTCCCGGATGAAATCCCGGACATGAAGAGGAACTTCGGAATGGTCCGGAGGTGAAGATTGATATATAGGACGAAGGGTATCGGAGTCCGGAAGTGTTCCGAGGGTACCGGGTTATGGCCAAGAGAACCGACAGGGGTTTCGGGAGGCCCCGACAAGTGTTGGGGGGGCCTCATGGGCCAAGGGAAGGAAGCACACTAGCCCACAAGGGGCTGTGCGCCCCCCTCACCTCAGCTCACGATCAATAGGAGGGTTGGTGCGCCCCCTAGGGCTGCTTCCCCCATGCTTTGGGGGCAAGGCACCAAGGGGGGCCACGCAAAACCCTAGGAGCCACCATCTTGGCCGCCACCCCCTAGGGGCCCCCCGCCTCCCTTCCCCCTATATATAGAGGGGTAGAGGGTGGGCAGCCACACCCATCTATGCCACGGCGCTGCCCTCCCTCTCCCTCGTAGTCCATCTTCTCTCCGCACAGCTTAGCGAAGCTCTGCCGAGATTTCTCCACCACCACCGCCATCACGCCATCATGCTGTTGGAGGACTCGAGCTACTACTTCACCATCGCTGGCTGGATCGAGGAGGTGAAGGTGTCATCAAGCCGTACGTGTGTTGAACGCGGAGGTGCCGTCCGTTCGGCATTAGATCGGTATTTGGCGGGATGGATCGTGATTGGATCTTTGACTACATCAACCGCGTTTCTTAATGCTTTCGCTTAGCGATCTACAAGCGTATGTAGATGCAATCTCTCCTCTCGTAGATGTTCATCTGCTAGATTGATCTTGATGACCATAGGAAATTTTTTGTTTCACATGCGACGTTCCCCAACACACATCTGCGCCACCACCACATAAAACCGTGGACAGGGCTGGATGTTCCTGCACGTGGTCCTCGGTCCATGCCCAAGCCCATGCGCTCCCAACCGGGAGGGAGGGCCCGACTCTGAGGGCCACAGAGACGCTGCTGGAGGGTGGTTTGTTGCAACATAAATCCCCGGAAATTATAGGTTTGTTGCAGTTCAAAATCGTGGCCGTTGGGAATTGTATGATTTGTATGACTCTGCATGTGATTTGTATGACCCCGTGCAAGCTCTCGAGGAAATCCAGCATCGTAAGATTTTCCGAGGATTTAAATGGTTGCATCAGGCATTCCACCGAGGTACTTTCGCCCCTCGGAGTTAGGGCATGCCCCTCCCTCGTCTGTGCAAGGCCTAGGCATGCCGCAAGGACATCACAAAGGCTTTACCATGCCCTTTGCGGGCACGATTTCATGTGCTGCCTTGCTGATCTACAATTTCTGGCGGTGAAACCCTAGCAGAGCAATAAATTTATCGAATATTGCACGCGGGTCCAAAAAATTGCAGGGGCGTTGCACGTGTCATGCAATGGCCTCCTTTTAGAGTCTGAGAAGTTTCGAGGCCAATGGAGCAACAGGACCCGCACTTCCTGCATAAACCAGACACGTTCCCTCATGATACCCATAGACTAACTCAGAGATGGTGCGGTTTACAATCGGCCTCAGGGGACGCTTATTCGAAACACACCCAAACTTTTACCGCACCCTACATGGGCCATGTGATGACACTATGCCTGCTCTTGAGGAATTCCGGCATCGTATGATTTTCCGAGGAATTAAACGGTTGCATCAGGCAAGCCACCGAGGTACTTTCGCCTCCCGGTGGTGGGGCATGCCCCTCCGTCGTCTGCGCAAGGCCTAGGCATGCCGCAAGGACATCACAAAGGATTTTCCATGCCGCTTCTGGCATGATTTCATGTGCCACCTTGCTGATCTGCAATTTCCGGCGATGAAACCCTAGCTGAGCATTAAATGACCCAAAAATAATAATAGTTGAATTAATAAAAAGCACCGGCATACATCATTAGGAAGATGGCTTCATTTTGAATCTTCTCTGCTTGAAACAGGTGAAGATTCAAAGTGATGGTCCATCTCCTTAACATGAGTGTAATGAAGAGTGAAGCTTACTGCATCTGGACTATCTCATTATTTGAACAGGTTTTGTTGCTTGTCTCTGGGCGGGGTGGGACTAAAGTTTGATGGGGGCGTCATCTTTACCGAGAGTAACTCTAGGCAACTATTGTTTTCTGAGAGCCGCGCTTGATACACGTACGGTTGGATAATAAAATTAATTAAAATTCTTAATAATTAACACCGAAGTTTAATGCAATTGGACTATCGGACTATTTAAACAGGCATGCGAGGTGAGACTAAATCGGCAATTGTTGCTGTTCCGGGAGCTGCACTCGGTAAAGAAGTCAAACCGTGACCGTGCCGTTAACCGCCGCCAGATGTGCCACGTGGCAAAACGTATCCATGCGGGCACTGCATGGCTCTCGGCAAATAGTGCCTTTGCTGAGTGTTGACATTTTGTCGAGGTCTACTCTCGGCAATATCCTGTGTCTACCGAGATGCGCCTGTTGAGGCCCTCTTGGCGTATGTTACTTTGTCGAGTGCCCGTGATTTGGCTCTTGTTGAAGAGCCTGGCACCCGGCATATACGAATATTCCAGTAGTGAGGCTGATACAAGATGCAAGAGCATAAATAACTATACATATTTCCCGGCTTAAAATATATATGATCTTAATAGTCATGTAATAGTCCGGGGCAAGTTTCGGGTGGCGTACCGGCTGTAGACGTTTTCCTAAAAAAAAAAAATTAATAATATATATATATATATTTATATTTAATGGTGTGTGATTTGCCTTTTGTGTCCTTCGATAGTCATGTAAACTCATTTCAGATAGATGATCTACAATACAACGGTAAAGTATATTTTAGTACCTTTTTAGTAGATGCAACAGAAAAACATGCAGGGCCACACCTTTGAAGGAAGGTGGCCCTAGAGATAAGGAAAGAACGGATCCTCCCGGGATCCCGGCCAATTCAAGCCCGCGTGTAAAATCAACCCCGGGCTGGGTATCTCGACATTTGGGCGCTCGAGCCCACGATGTTTTATCGGCCCGACCGTCGCGATTTCCCCAGGCTACGATCCACGCCTCACGACATCGGGCGCGGCGGCTGTCTCTGACCTTTCCCTCACGCAGCCGCCACACTGTGATGCCTCCACTCCCCTCCTTTGACCTCGTGCTCAACAGCGATGGCCGCAGTGGTGACGTGGTGGTGGTGGTGGCCGTGACGACGACGGTGATAGCGAGGATGCACGTCCAAAGGCGGCTCGTCGGCAGCAAGATCCGTGCACCTGCCTCTCAACGGAAGCCACAAGGGTTGTCGTGCGCCCAGCTGTGGCATGAATCCTGAAGATACGATGGGGTTTGCCATGTCTTGATTTTGCTTCAGTTCTACGCCATTTGTTTCTGTAGTGGGGGATTTGCCGCTTTGAGCCAAATGTCGTTCCCAATTTTCCACGGGGCTGCTATTCCCCCCTAACATCCAAATGAAGACTGAAAGGGCCAACCACATGTGGTTTCCATGGTTGAAAACGAGTTGCTAGAGCGTAAGCCACACGAGTCGTAAAGGCTGATATCAATTGGGTCTTCGCTGCTACAGTATGATGCTGACAGGAGGTGTAATCCTTATCATATGAAAATATAATTTTGCACGTGTAGAATAATATTTTTTGGCTTCAGTTGCATATGGTGACAGTGTCCAATTTGCCGGACATTGATTAATTTTGAGGACATGTTTTTTTTGTGTTGCCGACCCGCCATCTAGTCATATTCGTAGGTCTTTCCAAAGGACTTGTATGTTAGCCATGTGAAATACTCCATCCGTCTTCACCAAATATGGAAGCGATGCTTGGTTTCCGATTCAGAACACAAAAGAAAGAAACTACCTCATACCACCCCGTAACCCACCTTGCGCACAACCTCCCCGACTAGGCACCAGCCACCAATTAGCAACCACCGGCAACCCAATCCCGCAGCCACGATAGACCCAACTGACAACCCCTAGAATTATGTCGCCTGTGTGTCGGCGTCTTACTATGGAGCACCGCCCATGTCCTCGTGCCCCCCAGCGCCAACTACACTACTAGCGCATCGTTCTACACCACTTCCGCATCAGCGCTCCATGGTCCCGAGAGACGGCTAGGGCACCGAGGCCCCATATCCGACATGTTGCACGACCGCGTCTTCTTTAGGAGCCGGAATCAGCACCATCATGTGAACTATGGAGTCACCGGCTCCAGCACCTAGCTCCCGTCTCGTGGCCAGGTTGCTCCCGCTTCCCAGCTCCTGGTCGTCGGTTTCTAGGTCACATGTGGCCACCATGTAGGCCCATGCCCTGCTTGCCTCCTCCTCCGCGCGTGTCTATGTCCATATCACTTGCCTCACAAGACAAAGTTACAGTTGTGCTTGCCACTCCGGTGCGGAGCCATGGTCCCTTCAGGAGCTCCTCATGCTCCAGGTATCCAAGGAGGTCAAGGAGAAGAAAGGGGGAAGAGGGCCTACTGCTGTGTATTGTTTAATTCATGGTTCCTATCGAAGTGAACTGTTGTTGTTCACTTTGGCACAAACAGGAAGAAGGCAGAACAAAATTGAGAATATAAAAATGAAAAGGGAGGTGATATATTAAAAATGAGTGGTTTCCAAATTTGGATATAAAAAGGCACAACTTAAAGAATGAATGGAGTTAGTCCCTTCATATAGAATTTTTGAAACATGGAAATAACAAGTTAATTCTGAAATGCAACTCAGTTTGCACTGAAAAACTGCATCATCAGTTCACCCAGTATATAAAAATATATAAAATCAAATATACTTCCTTAGTCCAGAAATAACTGTCGCTCACAGGGATGTATCTAGCACTAAAATACGTTTACATACATCCTTTTGAGTGACAGTTATTTCCGGACGGAGGGAGTAGTTTCTAAGGTACGACAGTTCATTAAGACTCCCAGGAATTCAATGTATAAATATTTTATAAGTTGAAAACCACCGGCCAGAGAATTTTAGATAAATAACAATGTAAAAAATAATAACACATGGTGTATTTTTCCCCAAAAACATGAGAAGTTCTGAAAGATATCTAAAAGTTTGCAATAAAACGAAAATTGAAAAGGGTAACACCCATCATGAGAGGTGTCCCGTGAAGCAAAAAACGTAAGTAAAGATAGTCGAATTGACGAAGTAGAGTTTTGGGAAGTTCAATAGCGACTCCGAGAGAAGTTCTAGAGAAAATTTAATTTGTTCGGAAGATCATCATACAAAATTTTAGAGTTTGGAGACGACAAATAAAAAAAATCAGATAGAAAGAACTAAAAACAAAACGTGAGGGATTCCAGAAAAGTAGTATCGGATTTCCATTGTAAATATGAACTGCTGATGTATACTTTCCATATAAAACATATTAAATTCGTTTTCTCCGCAAAAATCTAGATGGTGCTTCAAAAGGTCATTTAGATATGAATATAAGTATTATAAGGGATTGTAACTATTCTGTTACCAAATATATAGGGTAGCCTTGTAGGAACTTTGGGAAATAGTAACTTCTTTGGTGCAATGAATGTTGCTCAAAAGCTTAGCATGGATCATTAATTTAACCACCCTAAAAACTTCGATGGACCATCTATATGGCCACCCTAAAAGCTCTGCATGGACATCTTATTTTGCTGTTGGAGAGCAAGATAAGGGACGATATTGGTCTTTTAAGATGAGTCAAACTTGGTGACACTTGGTTGTCAAGCTGTAAGTGGTTTTGTTGATCGCCCGTGAATATTACTGAAAAGTGTAAAACAACTACATATATTTAGGGGCATATGATTGGTCTTTTGTTTCCTTCAATATTACATATATGTATACTTAATTCTAATCATACAGATGATACAATGAGAAGATAGGAATTTACTTGTTCTATTATGTGGTTTCAGAGAAAACACGTAGGGCCACCACTTGAAGGCAGGGGGCATAGAGGAAACCAAGGAACTACTCTGAATGGACCAAGTATATGTTGTTGCCGTAGGCAAAAAGAGTTCCTCAACCTAAGCGGCACGAGTGTAAATGTTGACAAGAATCGCGTCTTCGTTACTATATAATGATAGAGAAGAGACAGGAATGATTGAGACGAGAAAAAATAGCATCAATTCAATGTATGGAGACGAGCCTGAGCAGGGCCACTAGTAGAAAACAGGGCTTTCGTCACAGCCGGATCGGAGCATTAGTCCCGGTTGCATTATGAACCGGGACTAATGTGAGCATTAGTCCCGGTTCGAGCGGCTAGGGCACTGGGCAGGCATTAGTCCCGGTTCGAGCCACGAACCGGTACTAAAGGGTGCGATGCCCTTTAGTCCCGGTTCGAGCCACGAACCGGGACTAAAGGGGTTGAGGCTTTAGTCCCGGTTGGTGGCTCGAACCGGGACTAAATGTTACACCTTTAGTCCCGGTTGGAGCCACGAACCGGGACTAAAGGGGTTTTGAAATTTGTTTTTTGTTTATCCATTTGTTCTTTGTGTTTAGTTTCTGTTTTAAATTGCTTATATCTTTTAGGATATTTGATGTTTTTGAGCGATTCTTTTTGCATTAGATTCAAAATTTTGTCTAGTTTCTGTTTGTGCCATTAGTTTTAAAATTTGAATGATTTAAATATGAATTTATTCAAATTTGCTTCAAATCCTAGATTGTGAATAATTTGACTTCAAAAATAGTTTTTAATTTAATTCTTTTTGCTCCTTTGAGATGTAGATATGTTACTACATCTACTAGTTAGGAAAATTAAAAAACTTAAATTTGGACATGTTTTACAAAAAAAGTGTTATGAAAAAGTAAAACGGACATATCTTTTGCATACGATGTCGAAAAAAACCGTATAATATATCAAGAAAATCAGCACGAAAATCCGCATCCGATTCCGACCGCCAAAGGCGGTTTTGCAAATTTTAGAATCCTCAAATTCTTAAAGGAAAAAAAGTTATGCTCAAATTTCAGTTTTTTTTTAATTTTTGTTAAATCTGGTCAAACTGTGGTCAAACTATGGTCAAACTATGTATTCAAGAAATATTAGTGTTACTAAATAATTACTTTAGTTTTTTTGAATTTTGGTCAAACTGTGGTCAAATCTGGTCAAACTATGGTCAAACTGTGGTCAAACTATGGTCAAACTACTTATTCAAGAAATATTAGTGTTACTAAATAATTATTGTTTTTTAGAATAATAGTTTCAAACTCAAACGGTGCTTAATGCTCAAGTTCAACTCCTAAGGGTTAATAGGATTGACAGCTTAGTATTGTCAGGAAAACAACAAGTGCAGACTCGGAAACTAGGGGGAATAGAACTCGAAAGTTAAGCGTGCTCATGCTGGAGTAGTGAGAGGATGGGTGACCGGCTGGGAAGTTAGACGATTTGGAATGAGTGCTAATTAGAGATTAGAGATTAAATTCTGAAGCAGTGAGGAGGGAGGGGTGATTAGAGATTAAATTATTAAATAATTCAAAGATTTGAAAATCAGAAAAAAAAATCAAAAAAAAAATTTCCAAAAAAAT
This sequence comes from Thinopyrum elongatum, assembly GCA_011799875.1. Taxonomy (NCBI): domain Eukaryota; kingdom Viridiplantae; phylum Streptophyta; class Magnoliopsida; order Poales; family Poaceae; genus Thinopyrum; species Thinopyrum elongatum. The sequence continues at coordinate 1,067,526 of CM022302.1, forward strand.
TCCTTTAGTCCCGGTTGGTAACACCAACCGGGACAGCCTTTAGTCCCGGTTGGTAACACGAACCGGGACTAAAGGTTCTCCAGCCCGAGCTCCGGCAGGCGGCCACGTGGAGCCCCTTTAGTCCCGGTTCGTAAGCGAACCGGGACTAAATGTCCGAGGCTTTAGTCCCGACCCTTTTGTCCCGGTTCCAGAACCGGGACTAAAGGCCCTCTGGAACCGGGACAAAAGCCCTGTTTTCTACTAGTGGGCGAGCGTGAATGTTGACAAAATTGGTTTCTCTGTTAGTATACACCGATAGAGATGAGATGTTTAATCAGCATAAATCAAAGTATTAGTGATTTTGGTGCGTGTAATAATATTTCTGATTCCATGACCATGTGATGGAAAGTTCAAGTTCGTTGAATCTTGTCGATAAATTTGGTGGATGTCATTTTTTCATTTCTGACTACGTGTATGTTGGTGTCTTTCTCATGCATCACTTCTTTTTTTGTCTGATGGGTCATTTTGGCTTGTTTTGGTAGACGTGTTTGCTTTGAATTTATAGTTTTCTTGTTCTTATTCTCATACGATGATCATCTTTTTTCCATGCTTTGTCCACAAACTAGAACCGTGTCGTTGTTATCAATTGGGTAAAATTTCTTTGATGTGTAACCAAGTGTTATTGAGTGTTGTTTCTTTCAGATAGGAATTATAAATTGCTACGACTACTACAATATGTGATTTCCATAGTAAATCTAAACTATGTATATATATTTACTTTTCTATTCATGCACTTCTGCCTTCATTTTACATCGAATTTACAATTAACTTGCAGGCACATTTCCGTAAGTCTCTATAAGGGACATAGTCCAATTGTTGTGCTCCATGTAGAATTGATACCCTTACTTTGTAAAGACTACAACTAAACCCTGCGCACTTGCAGGCCATCAGGTTTCGCGAGGGGTATCATTTTTTTATAAGTTCAAAACCACTGTCGAGAAAAGTTCTGAGAAAAACAATGTAACAAACACGAACAAATGGTTTGTTTTCTCCCATAAAACATGTAGGGCCACCCCTTTGAATGTAGGAGGACGGAAGTTTCAGGTTGGTTGATCGTGGTCGATCAATCGGGAGGATGTCATTTATTGGCTGCAAATTTGCTGCCGTTGTCTCTGTGGCGTATGACGTTGTTGTTTGTCTGGTGGGTCGTTTTGACATGCTGTAGGTGTACATGTTTGCTTTGAGTTCATACTTTTCTTGCCATTGTCCTCATATGGTGTGTCTTTTTCCATGGCTTTTCCACAAAATATGCTCGTGTCATTGTCGTTATCAAGTTGGTATAATCTCCTTTGATGCGCAACCAAGGCTTATTGAGTGGGGTTTCTTTCAGATGGGATATGTAAGCTGTATGGACTTTTACATTACTATGAGATTTTTGTAGCAAATCTGAACAATCTACGTAAATTCACTTTCAGGTTTAGCCGATTAGATATATTTCTCACCCTCACAATAGTGCCTCAAACGGTGCTCCTAGTTAGTAAATATAAGTAAAAGATGGACTGATAGTCATTGTGCTACAAAATATATAGTGCAGCCTTGTAGGGACTTTGGGAAATAGTAACTTCTTTGGTGCAATGGATGTTGCTCAAAATGTTAGCATGGATCATTAATTTAACCGCCCTAAAAACTTTTGATGGGCCATCTATATTGGCCACCCTAAAAGCTCTGCATGGACAATTTTATTTGGCTGTTGGAGAGCAAGATAAGGGACGATATTAGTCTAACACTAACATTGTGCGACAATCTTTTAAGCTGAGTCAAACTTGGTGACAGATGGTTGTCAAGCTGCATGTGGTTTTGTTGATCGCTCGTGAATATTACAGAAAATCTCTAATAGAATTGCCGTTTATGCCAAGTTTCCAATAAACTCAGCAGAACACATATTAAACTCGGCGAAATCTTCACCGAGTGCCAAACTCGGCGCAGCGTACTCGGAAGGACGGGGCCCGGCAATCATTAATACTACCGCCTGCATGCTATCAAGAACTTCAGTGGATATATAAACAATGTTTGCTGAGTTCCGGTCAGAAAAAACTCGGCGAACCTCACCGTCAGACTGAAAACGCCGTTAACGGAAGTGCCATGATATACCCATTTTGCATCATGTTTACCTACTATTATTTATTATGTTTTGGGTTATTATTTCACTTTATGATACAATTCTTATGCGTTTTCTCTCTTATTTTGAAAGTTTGACATGAAGAGGGAGATTGTCGACCGATAGAATCAAGACCGGAAAGGGCTACATCAGAGATACCTATTCTGCACAACTCCAAATGACCTAAATATTTACGGGGAATTATTTTGGAATGTATAAAAATTATTGGCAAAGGAAACACCAGAGGGGAACCCACCAGGCAGCCACAAGCCGGGCGGGCGCGCCCAACCCCCTGGGCACGCGCACCGAGCTTGTGTGGCCCCTGACAGGCCTGCGGGGCCATCTTCTCCTGTATGATGCCATTTGACCTAGAAAAAATCAAGAGGAAGGTTTCGAAACGAAGCGCTGCCGTCTCGAGACGGAACCTGGCAGGAGCATTTGTGCTCTCCGGCGTAGCGATTCCGCAGAGGAAACTTCCCTCCGGGAGGGGGATATCGAAGCCATCGACAACACCAACGATCCTCTCATTGTGGGAGGACCAATCTTCATCAACATCTTCACCAGCACAATCTCATCTCAAATCCTAGTTCATCTCTTCTATTCAATCTCTGTCTCAAAACCTCATATTGGTACCTGTGGGTTGCTAGTAGTGTTGATTACATCTTGTAGTTGATGCTTGTAGAGAATACCTTGCTGAAAACCGTTTGCCATTTCCTTCTGCTCCTCATTGGGTTTCGGCACTCTTAATTATTGAAAGGACTACGATAGATCCCCTATACTTGCCGGTCATCATGCCACGTGACAAAACTGTTCACCATGTTTTGCCGGGCTAAACTCAGTGAAGCTTCACCAATAGAATTTTTCCATGTGGCAGAACCCAGTGCCCACTACGAAATATCTGCCGGGTTCTTTATTCAGCAGAACTGGGCAATATGTTTGCCGATTTCCAGACTCAGAAAACAACTAACCAATTAGGGCGCGCCACGTGGCCCAACGTTATACTTCTGCTCACAGTACTAGAATCTGTATTGCATTACATATGAACACGAGAAGTAAACAATAACATAAATTCGCCAATGTTGAAGTCACATAATTAACTAGTGAAAGGCATACAACGCAATCAACATACAAAGTTCATAAACGTCATAAAAAACTAGAAGACTACAGCCACGATGTGAGCTCAAGGGGATGCTTCCTCGCTGCATCTATGCTTCGCTGGAGCTCCTGTAATTATTTGAGTTAGCATTATATTATTTGATTTAGGCTCATATTTGGAGAATTATGGCCAGATGTACTGACCTGCCCACGATAGAAGCAACACCACGATGACGACAATGATCATCAAGGTTTTCAGCCCACTACACCACACCGGACGTGCACCATTGCCTACTATGTGCTGGTTTGTGAGCACAGACTGCGAGTAAGCATACTCAGCTTCCTCCATGCTATCATACGCTAAATAGCAGTTGTCTGGGTAACGGTGCAGCTGTTCTTGGCATGCATGCCATGAAGCATAATCTCCAGGACGCCTCCCTCTATAGACCACATACCCCCTCATCTACCAAGAATAAACAAAATATTTCAACATGCAGGAGATGAAAAGAGAAGGTTAGAAGAACACATGGAACGTAAGCGACATAAGCATTCATGATTCATATACCCAAAAGCATCAAGCAGTGCAACTCTGAGTCATGATGACCAGCTACATCAGTACGTCAACATGAAACTGTCTAACTAGAGTACTACAATGGAGCTGTACTCTGAGTGGTAGCCGGAGAAGCCGCTCATCGTGGAGTCGGAGAAGGTGCAGATGTCCCCCGCAATGGTGGAGCTAGCGTCCTTGACACTGGCGGTCGGCGGACTCAATTGGCCCATCTCATCACTCTCCTCCGCCTCCTTCTTGGCTAGATTGTCAAGAAATTTCTGCTGCTCAGCACCGAGGCGGACCATCATCACATGAATGCCTTCGGATATTCGCTCGTCTTGGATGGAGTTGTAGATAGTATGTCTCTCGTCAAGGAGCTGCGGGTTAGCCTGAACAAGAACGACTATGTACTCCTCATTGGCCCGCTCAGCAGGGGAGGACACCCCAAAGGTAGCAGCTGCGCCGGCAAGTTAAACGAGGGTGCAAATGACAAGATCTCAAGGTCGGTGGTTACACCTAGCAGTTCATTAATAAGAAACTGTCACATAGGAAACATAACTCAAGTGTCCATAACAGATACTGCATGCAAGTCACATAACATACTTCCTACCAACATAGTAAGTTCAGAAGCATAATACAAGTAATGTTAAGGTGGATGACCAGTAGTTTACAAATAAATGATAAGCTTCATGGACATATGAACACTCCGCCGGCCCCATCTTCAGCTAGCCCTCCTCAATCCCATGGATAAGGGGCCTCCGGGGTGTGCATCGTGGCAAGGGCTGGCACCGAGGTGCTGACAGGTTCACCCGCTTCTGAGGCGGATAAAACTGCCCTCTCCACCGATGCACGAGCACTCTCGTTATCGAGGGCTGCCCTCATGACTGCTGCAGTAGAGCTCACGTCGTAGATAGCCACCCTCATGACTACTGCCTGATAGCTCTCGTCGTAGGCGGATGCCCTTGCGGCGGATACATGAGCGCTCTCATCGAAGGAGGACGTCGTATTAACGATAGCGGCCGCCCTCTCAGCCGGTGCATGAGCGCGCTCGTTAAAGGCTACCGCCCTTTGAGCTGCTATATGAGCAACCTCGATGAGCATGGCCGACCTCTCGGTTGCTAAACGAGCGACCTCGGCGAGAGCCACCCTCTGCGTCTTGGAACTAGCGATCTGATTGAGGATGACCGCCTTCTGGTCCAGTGGTGACGTCCTACTAGCATAGCGTCTCGACGTCCCCAGCTTCGACCCCTAGTGAACACTAAAATGTTAACCTAATATTAAGGAAAAGAACACATTGGACTTGCAATAGCAAAGCCAACACATAGACTAGACCTAACATGAAGTCAAACCTACAACGAGAAGTACTGACCCCCTAGGATGCATGGAAGAGTCTAACAACTACATGTCGGGTTTTGAGTATGTATCACCTTCCTAATTGCCTTGTCATTACTTATTTAATAAAACAAATAGTGCACGAAACAGTCTAACTATGTGTGGAGCATGTACTTCGATGGTAACATCTATAGCGTTGCTCATAGAATAAGAACATCAGATGAATCTTGTGTACCATTTTAACAAATGAGCCCAAGTACTCAAAGAGCTAACCTGATAAATCAGATAGACGAGGTATTAAACGCTCATCTGATTCACTACTTGTGGCAGAATAACTAGCCCTGTCTATCTCAAACACCAAACAAAGATTGTACTGAATCACCTTTCTAAGTGCCTTGTATTGTATCACCTTTCTAAGTGCCTTGAAATTACAGATTTAAAGCTAGTAATTCCAAGACACGTAGAAAGGAGATACAATACAAGGAACCCTCTACAAAATAGGAACAATGTCACAATGCAAACTTGCCAAGGCAACACGAAAACAAATATTATGGGGTAGCAAAATCTTTATTCGATGTGTGCGAAGAAAGAGCAAGTTGCCATGACGCAAATAATGGATCTAATGATCCTTAAATATGCCATTCGTCTGATTCATCCAGCTAGGTTGTTGTGTCTTCTGCATCATTTTATTTTGACGATACCCAGTCATCACCAAATGTTGTTATTCTTTGAACTCTTTTTATAAAAGAACACTAATTAACCCTCCAAAGATACATATGTGAATTCGGATCATGTTGAGAGAGATGACCCGCGATCCTCACCCCTAACCCAGAAGGCTCACTAATTCCCAAGTACTCGATTAGCATATGGGTTTTGCTAGGATGCATAGAAGAGTCTAACAACTACTTGTCGGGTTTCGAATATGTATCACCTTCTTAAGTGCCTTGTAATTACTTATTTAAAACAAGTAATTGCAAAACACGTAGGAAGGAGATACAATACAAGGAACCTTCGACGAGGATGCATGGAAGAGTCCAACATTATACACGTTAACATTCAAAGCATGTACTTGGACGGTGATATCTATAGCGTTGCTCACAGAATAGGAACATCAGATGAAGACAGGGTACCATTTTAACAAAATGAGCTAAAGGACTCAAAATGCTAACCTGATAAATTAGATGGACGAGGTATTGAATGCTCACCCGATTCATTGTTTGTGATGGAACGACTAGCTCTGCCTTTCGCAAACACCAAGCAAAGATTTTTATGCCTCACAAACATTGTTCCCATGCGGCAGCTGCAAGTTCATATTGAGACTTTTGCTCCTCATTTGTAGGGAGCAGCTTGTATTATATCTCCTACCTAAGTGCCTTATATATTACTGAATTGTAACCAGTAATTCATAAAACACTTTGCCAAAAGTTATAATACAAGGAACTTCCTACAAATTAGGAGGAAGGGCACAATACAAACTTGCCATTGCATCATGGAAACAAGGTTTGTGAGCCAGCAATATCTTTGTTCAATGTTTATGCAAGATAGAGTCAGTTGCCCTGGCGCAAATAATGGATCCCATGAGCATTCAATATCTCGTCCGTCTGATTCATCTAATTAGCTTTTTAAGTCTTGTAACTCATTTTATTAGAATGATACTCATTCCTCACCAAATGTTGTTATTCTTTGAACTCTTATTGTAGAAGAATAGTAACCATCTTGAAATATGGATGTGAATCCGGTGCATCCTGAGGGATGACCTGTGATCCTCACCCATAACCCAAAAGCCCAAGCCCTAACCTACAAGGCTCGCTTACATAGTGGGCACTCGCTGGTATTCCGAATCACCCATAAACCGTTTGGACTAAACCATAACATATTAGCCTAACTTATTCAGGATATGGGTTGACTTTCAGTCTGTCGAGGCTATTTTCAACAACTCTCATCTCTCAAGTGTTGTATATTATTGGTGGTGGTATATATTTCGAATATCGGTGTGGTCAAATTGATGAGACCCTCGTGCTTTACAATATTTCACGGGAGGAACTCGCGCAGATCGACCCCAATATCCTTCCTCCAAGAACATCTCTTACAAAGTAGTTGTATAGGTGGCGGTATTTTTCTCATCTTTCCTTCAAGAACATCTCTTACAAAGAGAGTCCCATCACTCTAGAAGTCAAACCATCTCTTGAATATCACGCCATCTCCCCTTTTCTTACTAACACTAGTATATACCACAAAAAGCAATTTCAGAACATGCAGTTATATACCGAATTTAAAATAAAACAAGAATGTGCACTTAATAGGCTGATGCACTTAACAGGATTTTGTGCTTAACTGCGTCATTCAGTTCACTGAATGTACTTGTGTTGGTGCAATATCTACCTACCGTGTGTTTTGGAGATTGTTGACAGAAACAGGTAAGGAATGATTTGTTTGCTCATGCATACAGAGAGAAATAGTCCATACAATACTGAAGAGAATGTTGTCTCCGGTGACAAGTTTGAGGAACTTCACCGAAGTACATCTACGTTGCAGAGAAGAACGAGCTATATTTGTTGAAGTCATATAGATGAGAAGATTGAAGTGAAGGAATTAACCCCTCGAAAGTTTACTGCTGAAGCAAAGCATTTGGTTCGGTGTTGTCCCAAGAAATTGACTGCAGCGAGCGGAACTCAAAGAAAAATTGAAGGCATAGTATACTTTTTGTCTTTCTTCTTTTGTTCATTTGAGTCATAGGACCTCCGTACTATTAAGAGGGGTATAGGTTCTCGATGCTTAGATCCGCTGTGACACTTAGCCCAAACCTATGAAAGTTGCGAGAGAAATCTCCCTGCGTTCCGAGCAAATACTTGCCAGCAAGAGACTATGATTTTACTTTGCTGCGAGAGATTTGGCTCAGACCGAGGAGTTAGCATTACTTGCTCCGCACGTAATATTACCGTTGTGCTCAAATCCGACCGTTAGACTCTTGTCGTTAGTCCATTGCCTGCTCTTGATGTCTAATTTGGTCTTTTGCCATCAGGGAAGGCTGCGGCTATAAATAGCCACCCTGCTCCAACATTGTCCGTTGGCTGCTTAGCTTGACATTTCTGAGAAGATTGATTTGAGCAACCCCTATCCGAGTGATTTGAGTTTAAGATCCACCGAGAGAAAATAAAGAGCCCAAACTTAGACAGTGGTTTAGCATCATAATAGTTCTAAGTTAGAGTTCTTGTACCTATTACTCCTGAGAGCTGCGCACTCTCTAGGCGGATAGGTTTCCGCTCGAGTGTTGAAGAGTTGTTGTCTTAACCGAGCTCGATCTTCAGCAACCAAGAGTGACTGTGGTTCGCGAAGGTCGACCGAAGGTTTGGACATCGCCGACAAGGATCTGCCACGAGTGAAATCAACTGAAGTCTGATCAGCTTTGAGTTGAAGGAGAATAGGGTGAAGAGACATTATCTTCCGTGTTAAGTCACAACCCCTCCAACCAAATGTAGCCCTTTGGCAAAAGGGTGAACTGGTCTACCAAATCCCTCTATCGCCATCGAGCACCACTGGTTCAATTTACTTCTTTGCATTACATTCGGCAGTATTCATATGTCCTCTGTAATGATGGTTATCTGATCAGTTATCATTCGTTACTGTTGTGTAGTAATCTTCTTCATTCTGTCCTGTTGCATTAGTGTTTGTTATTCGTTGTGTTGTGATCCTTTACTTCAGTATTGTTCTTCATCACTGTTATCCTTCGTAGTTCAACTCTAGCTTCGTCATGATATTAGTTATGTTGGTTTACTGCATTACCATCGTTATCATCAAGCCTGTTGTTTCCTATGCTTGAACCATTATTGCATCATACATCAAAGGTTTTGTTCCTCAATAGCATGTTTGATAGAGATCATATCTACCGTACCTTATTTCCGCTGCTGTGTTTGGGATCAGTTCAAAGCATTCGAAAGAATTTTTGAATATCCCATTCACCCCCCTCTGGTCGATATACTCTCGGTCGTAACAACTTGTCCCTATGCACTGAATTTAACTAAATGTACTTGTCCCTATTAACTGAATCTTAAGAAGGTTCACAACAATAATTAGTAACTACTAGTGCCCAAACTAGCCTGCCCAGCAGCGAACTGACTAAACCATCTATACTGATGGAACTGAAGAAAGCAACAGAGGCTGGACTGAAGAAATTGACGATATCCCTAACACAATTAACCTATATAACAAATTAAATAAACAAATTAATTAACAAATAGAATCTGGAGTAGGGTGGGAAGCAGCTCACCTAGTTGGAGCGGAGGTTTTCCCTTGAAGAGGAAAGGGTGATGCAGCAAAGTAGAGATAAGTATTTCGCTCAGTTAAGAACCAAGGTAGCAATCCAGTAAGAGGAACACACAAGTCCCCAATAGATGCATCTACACAAACAAATAAATACTTGCACCCAACGCGAAAAAGGGGTTGTCTATCCCTTCACGGTCACTTGCAAGGATGAGATCTGATAGAGATTGATATAAAAGATATGTAAAAGTGCAAAATAAAGTAAAGGTAAATAAATTGCAGCAAAGTATTTTTGTGTTTTTGGTTTTATAGATTTGAAAATAATATGATAAAAATAGACCCGGGAGCCATAGTTTTCACCAGAGGCTTTTCTCTTGAAAGAACACATACGGTGGGTAAACAAATTACTATTAAGCAATTGATAGAAAAGTGCATAGTTATGACGATATCCAAGGCAATGATCATGAATATAGGGATCACGTCCGTGACAAGTAGACCGACTCCTGGCTGCATCTACTACCATTACTCCACACATCTACCGCTATCCAGCACGCATCAAGTGTATTAAGTTAACAAGAATGGAGTAACGCCATAAGCAAGATGACATGATGTAGAGGGATATATCCAATCAATATGAATAAATCACACCTTTTTATCCTTAGTGGCAACAATACAAATACGTGCCTCGCTACACTTTCTGTCACTGGGTGAGGACACCACAAGATTGAACCCAGTACAAAGAACCTCTCCCATTGCAAGAAAAATCAATCTAGTTGGCCAAAACAAATCAATAGATCGGGGAAAATACAAAGCTATCTTAATCATGCATAAAAGAGTTCAGAAAAGACTCAAATAATATTTATAAATAATCTGATCATAAATCCAGAATTCATTGGATCTCAACAAACGCACCGCAAACCAAGATTACATCGAATAGATCTCCAAGAACATTGTGTTGAAGATCAAAGAGAGAGAAGAAGTCATCTAGCAACTAGATATGGACCCGTAGGTCTGTGGTAAACTACTCTCACATCATCGGAAGGGTAGCTAGGTTGATGTAGAAGCCCTCCGTGATCAAATCCCCCTCCGGCGGAGTGCCGGAAAAGGCCCCAAGATGGCATCTCACAAGAACAGAAGCTTGCGGCGGCTGAAAAGTATTTTTGGTGTGCCCTCTGGTATACGGGGAATATTTGGGTATTTAAGGAACTGAGATTAGGGTTAGGAGAGCCACGGGGGGGGGGGGGGGGGGGGGGGCTACAAGCTTGCAGGGCGCGCCCCCCTGGGGCGTGCCGAGTGAGCTTCTCACCAACGGGTGGCCCTCCTGATCTCCTCCCGAATGTTCCTGGATGTCTTCTGGTCCAAGAAAAATCCTCATAAAGTTTCGTTCCGTTTGGACTCCGTTTGGTATTGATTGTCTGTCAAAGACAAAATCAAGGAAAAACAACAACTGGCACTTGGCACTAGGCTAATATGTTAGTCCCAAAAAATGATATAAAATAGCATAATAATGCATATAAAACATTCAAGATTGATAATATAATAGCATTGAACAATAAAAAGTTATAGATACGTTGGAGAAGTATCAGTAGGTGTGGTGGAGCTGTGAGCCGCCGGGGTCGAGGGGTAGCAGTACTGCTTCTTGGTCGTTGTGGTGGAGGACGGGATGGCATCGGAGGCGAAGTGCTGCCCCTTGGATGTCAAGGTGAAGGTGGAAGAGGGCGTCTCCGGAGTGGTGCCGCTCGTCGGCCCTCGCGTGGAGAATGACGTCGACGGGCGGGTGGCACTGCTTCTAGGGCATCGGGTTTGAGGAGGAATTTGATGTACGCGTGGTTGTGCGGCTCTCTTGGGGGGCGACGGTGGTGGAGGGGATCATAATGTGCGATGGCGCCGGAGGGGATTTTGGGGAGGGGTCTGACGACACCGCGGCAAAGTGGGAGAGGGGTGGGGATTGGGGGGTTCTTTGGGGGAGGGGGGTGTGAGGGTGCAAGCTGGAATTTTTCGCTAAGTATTCCCCGTGCAACGCTGCTGAGTTTCATACTTCGGGAACTCGACAAAAATATTACTTCCTTGTTTTTGCCTGTTAGTTTCTTATACTTGACTTTTTTAAATCCCACCTACCCTCTTTGACACGTCCTCCCTTCAATAATTTCTAGGGATTTCAATGGCAACAAACCGCATGCCGGTGACCTCTCCGTGGTCCCCGGTGCCGGGCCCTCCCTCCCGGTTGGGCGCGCTGGGCCTGGGCATGGAAGGAGGACCACATGCAGGGACATCGAGCCCTATCCGGCCATGGTTTTGTGTGGCGGCGGTGCATATGTGGAATTTGTCTCTATTGGCGTTTGCGTGACAAATCCTAATCTCCATCTATGCCTACCCAACAAACATATTCGGAGACACCTGTAGAGCATCTTTATAATCACCCAGTTACGTTGTGATGTTTGATAGCACACAAGGTGTTCCTCCGGTATTCGGGAGTTGCATAATCTCATAGTCAGAGGAATATGTATAAGTCATGAAGATAGCAATAGCAATAATACTTAACGATCATTATGCTTAGCTAACAGATGGGTCTCGTCCATCACATCATTCTCCTAATGATGTGATCCTGTTCATCAAATGACAACACATGTCTATGGTTAGGAAACTTAACCATCTTTGATTAACGAGCTAGTCTAGTAGAGGCTTACTAGGGACACGGTGTTTTGTCTATGTATCCACACATGTATCAAGTTTCCGGTTAATACAATTCTAGCATGAATAGTAAACATTTACCATGAAATAAGGAAATATAAAATAACAACTTTATTATTGCCTCTAGGGCATATTTCCTTCAGTCTCCCACTTGCACTAGAGTCAATAATCTAGTTCACATCGCCATGTGATTTAACACCAATAGTTCACATCTTTATGTGATTAACACCCATAGTTCACATCGCCATCTGACCAACACCCAAAGGGTTTACTAGAGTCAATAATCTAGTTCACATCGCTATGTGATTAACACCAAAAGAGTACTAAGGTGTGATCTTGTTTTGCTTTTGAGAGAAGTTTAGTCAACGGGTCTGCCATATTCAGATCCGTATGTATTTTGCAAATTTCTATGTCTACAATGCTCTGTATGGAGCTACTCTAGCTAATTGCTCCCACGTTCAATACATATCTAGATTGAGACTTAGAGTCATCTAGATCATTGTCAAAGCTTGCATCGACGTAACTCTTTACGACAAACTCTTTATCACCTCCATAACCGAGAAATATTTCCTTAGTCCTCTAAGGATAATTTTGACCGCTGTCTAGTGATCTACTCCTAGATCACTATTGTACCCCCTTGCCAAACTCATGGCAGGGTACACAACAGGTTTTGGTACACAGCATGGCATACTTTATAGAACCTATGGCTGAGGCATAGGGAACGACTTTCATTCTCTCTCTATCTTCTACCGTGGTTGGGCTTTGAGTCATACTCAACTTCACACCTTGTAATACAGGCAAGAACTCCATCTTGGACTGAACCATTTTGAACTTCTTCAAATCTTATCAAGGTATGTGGTTTTGTGAAAGTTCTATTAAACGTCTTGATCTATCCCTATAGATCTTGATGCTCAATATGCAAGTAGCTTGACCGAGGTCTTTCATCGAAAATTTCTTATTCAAGTATCCTTTTATGCTATCCAGAAATTCTATATCATTTCCAATCAATAATATGTCATCCACATATAATATTAGAAATGCTACAGAGCAGCCACTCACTTTCTTGTAAATACAGGCTCCTCCAAAAGTCTGTATAAAACCATATGCTTTGATCACCTCATCAAAGCGTATATTCCAACTCCGAGATGCTTGCACCAGTCCATAAATGGATCGCTGGAGCTTGCACACTTTGTTAGCACCTTTAGGATCGACAAAACCTTCTGGTTGCATCATATACAACTCTTCTTTAAGAAATCCATTAAGGAATGCAATTTTGACATCCATTTGCCAGATTTCATAATCATAAAATGCGGCAATTGCTAACATGATTCGGACAGACTTAAGCATCGCTACGGGTGAGAAGGTCTCATCGTTGTCAATTCCTTGAACTTGTCAAAAACCTTTTGCAACAAGTCAAGCTTTGTAGACAGTAACATTACCATCAGCGTCAGTCTTCCTCTTGATAATCCATTTATTCTCTATGGCTTGCCGATCATCGGGCAAGTCAACCAAAGTCCATACATTCTTCTCATACATGGATCCCATCTCAGATTTCATGGCCTCAAGCCATTTCGCGGAATTTGGGCTCATCATCGCTTCCTCATAGTTCGTAGGTTTGTGCCGGGGCCGGGACCCAAAAATCCCAGAAATTAACCCCTCGTGTCATCACCAGCCCAGGATTACCGTTACTGGTGAACACGTCCTTGTTACAGATTACCAAGCTATTACAAGAATTGGATACAAGACCATAAAGGTCGAATGATACAACAATGATTCTGGTGATGGGTGACGGAAGCGACTCGTGGTTCTCCAACGTCTATGGGGCTCCATTCCACAGGAACGGCTGACCTGGATAATTCTTATCCCACGTAGTTGCCATCCTAGGCTCCGCACGGACATCGCTGTGGTACTCCATGTAGAACTCCTGACCTGGCCAAGTAAATAGCCAGGGACAAGCCTGTGAGTATGATTGAATGTACTCAGAAACATCCTGAACAAAAGATATACCGAATGCAGCAGACAAAATAAATGATCATGTTGAACTAAACTTTATGTGTATGCTCATGATGGACTTATGTTAAATGCATGCAGACAGGAATAAAATCATGGCATGATAGTATGTGCAAATTAATGAATATATAAAAATGTTAGTGATAAACGAGGAACGTTAAAGGAATATGAAATAAAAAGAAATGCCGGTCGGATGTCTAAAGTGACACCACGGTAGGTCTGGATGAGAAATGCCAAACGGGTGTCTAAAAGAGAATTCGGATGAGACAGGACAATCCGAGAACTCAGGCGACGCCATGAGAGGTCTTGAAAAGAAATGCCAGTCGGGTGTCAAAAGTGACGCCACGGTCGGTCTTGAAAAGAAATGCCAATCGGGTGTCCACAGGAGTAGTGGCGTGATAGACCACCTGAGAACTCAAGGGATGCCATGGAGAAGTCTTGAAAAGAAATGCCAGTCGGGTGTCAAGTGACACCTCGGTCGGACTTGAAAAGAAATGCCAATCGGGTATCCACAAGAGTAGTGGCGTGATAAACCGCCTGATAACTCGAGGGACGCCACGGAGAGGGCTTGAGAATAAAACTGAATGCCCGGGGTAGTCTAGCCAGCCCTTGAGACACTCAGGAAAAATACAATAAGAGAAATGGGTTAGTCCACAATAATATGCATAACCACAGTAATATTAATAAGTTTAGCAAAATATTCATGATAGCATCAGGGTGACAATAAATATCCTGCAAAAATAATTCAGGCTCAATTCAATTATTTCCTCCGGAGACGGACACTAAGACCGACACTTGACCAACCCAGATTGTAGCCCTTAACCATGGACACGGCTATTCGAATAGGTTTTAAAACTCTGCAGAGGGTGTACTCTTTACCCACAAGTGAAGGATTTCTTTAGTCAGTACCGTGACACTGACTAATTCCCATTACGGTCTTTGGGTTGAAAACACACCTGACCAGCACACTCCAGATTAACCGTCCGGACTCCAGGAATCACCCAAAGCATCGTTTCAGAAAAACTCTAAGTCGGGGAGACAACAATCTCGAGTAGCATGGGATCACTATTAATACGCGTGGATTCCAAGGGGTGCCCCCCTCTCGGCGACAACCGGATACACCCATACCCCCTGACCAGATGACAGGATTTAGTCCATGGCCGCGGAAACCCTCATCGTGGCCCTCTGTACGGTGTGTTCATGGAAAGGGGTTATCAACTTACTGAACCGTACCCTAGCTATGGCTGGGACAAGTGGTAGCACGAATCAAGTATGGGGGTTACCGGAACAAGACTCGATCTACGGTCGACTCAGGAGGTTCAAGTTTTCCTGCAGTGGTTAGCTCAGCAAAGTCCTCTTTCAACAGTAATACCAAAACAGGGCCATAACCCTTGCATGCTCCAACATGCATAACCAACCAGGGATGATGACGCTTCAACGTGGTCACCCTTCTGCCGGTACTGTATTTTACTTATACTAGCTCCTGCAAGTTAGTCATGATGAGCACACGATGCACGATACGATGAGACATGCCCACACTACATGCATGCAATTTTTATTCGAATTCAAACCGTGCATGCACCACTAGCAATATGCCAATTTAATTTGAATTCAACATAGTCATGTTCAAAACATTCTAGCAAATAATCTACCATGCATTCACCATATCAAGCATTCAAGATGCTTGCCTTGGGTGTATAGATGGATTGGGTACACTCCACAAGCTTCTAAAAATCATTTTCCCTTCATTTCCTATTTCCAAAATAACCCAAGTTTCACATAATACCATAGCAGTACAAAAAAATGTTTCATAAATTTTTGAAATAAATACTAAAATAAACTAGATGAAAAATAATGAACGTAGGTAAAAGAATCAGGTCATATGGAGCCATGGTTTAATAGTTAGAGGCAGTCAAACTTCAGTCAAAATTCTGTTTTTAAATAAAGTTTATAAAAGAAAATGGTTCAAACCTGAATACACTTCCGAACTAGGGAGACGTACTTTCCAAAAGTACGCTTACACTTAAACAGCACGCGGTGACGTCTGTGTCTCTGACAGTGGGCCCCACCTGGCCCACTGTCAGGTTTTACTGGTCGTCATCACCTACCTCCCGCTGCTGATGCCCACGCCGAGGCCGACGACGATCCCCGGTGGCACAGGCCACCATTCGAGGCGTTTCGGCCATGGAAATGCTCAGGAGAGAGAGCCGCTTCCATTAGAGGGAAATAGGACCGCCGGGGAGCTCAGGGCTGAGCAGCGCTTCGAGTACGGCGGAGGTGGTCGTCGGTTGGGAAGGGGCTTTCGCCTGAGGTGTTCCCCGAGGCGTATTGGCTTGGGGAATCGGGAGGTGGCAGTCAAATGAGGCATGTGGTGAGGAGAAATTGGGTGGGGGAAGCCCTGGTAGCGTCGGCTTCTTCGAAAAAGTGGCGGCGGCCGAAGCAACCGGAGGTGGGGAAGATGGTCGCTTTTTGATCGTGCTGGTACTCGGGGGGCTCACAGAGGGAGAGGAGGTGCTGGTCATGTCGAAGGCATACCCGGGGTGGGTTTAAATAGCGCGGGAAGGTCGGTTCGGCGGATCATGGCTTCACCGACTCAGACGGCGGCCATTAATGGTGATCAAGTTGGTGGCAAGGCCGTTGGGGGTCGGCGGAGTTAGGTGGGGGCGGTGGCGGTGGCTGGATAGGCTCGAGCGAGCTGGGGAAGTCAGGAGAGCACCAGGTGGCTCGGGCGATACCGTGCCCGAGACGGCGGCGATGGGTGATGACTCCGGACGGTGTGGGCGGCGCTAGAGGCCAGTGGAAAATGTCGGTGGCATTGTGGCTTCCCCGCGAAGCTAGCTGGTCGGGACACGCGTGAGAGAAGGCGGCAGGGCAGTGGTGCACAGATGACGCTGAACGTGCCAAAAGGGTGCCCTGCTCGTGCTCTAGACATGCACATAAGGTGCTCGATGATTTGCTAGAGTGAGCTAGATGGGTTTGTTACAGGTGAAAGATAACAGGAGTGGGATACCGTGGATGGAAAATCTGATGGACATGGTTGTTTGGCAGGAAGATCAAGTTCCTAACGTAATTTAGGTAGAGACAAACTTTCTGTCATGCACACAAGGTGCTTGACAGAATGCTAGGGCGACCTAGAAGATTTTCTTGATGATGCAACTTGGCAGGATGGGGTATCTTTATATGATATAGTGGATGGTAGGGTTGGTTTGACAGAATGCAAAACTTTCTAGTGCAAGTTTTACTAAAATTCAGTTTTGGACCCATTTTTGGAGGATTCATTTGGTGTCCTAAACTGTGGAGTTTGGAGGTGAGCTTCTGGACATAAGGGTTTGGCTAGAAGGACTATAAGTGGGAAATATTTCAGAATTTTTGGAGTAATAAAATTTAGGGTTGCAGTTGAAACTCAAATACGGGACAAAATTGAAAAGAGGTTGTTTCACTCAAAATTTTGAAAAGGCCAAGTTATGTTTTTGCATAAAAGTGATCTATAGGCAACACATAACCTCCCATAATTTTTTTGGAAGTTTTAAATAATTATTTTAAGTAGTTGTAGTGCAACAGAGGCATTTAAAATATTGAAATAGCTATTAAAAGAATTGTTTTGGAGCAAATTTTATTCTGAAAATAATTCTTACTGTTATTAAAGTAATAATGAAATGGTTTAAGAAAACTTATAAAGTCACAGTATTATTTCCAAAAATTTCTATATGGAGGGAAATTTTTCAAAAAATAGAAGGTAGAAAATACTCCGAAAATAATAAAGGACTTAATATATTTCAAAATTTTATTTTCTGGCTAAATTTTTATTTAGTAAAACATGATTAAATTTTTGGGGTGTTACAAACTCTACCCCCCTTAAGAAAATCTCGTCCTCGAGATTTGTTAAAGGCGGAGGAACTAAATGCAAATTACAACAGACAAGCAATCATGCACAAGACAATGACACACATGCACATCATTCACTTAAACACTACACACTGCTAGAAACTTACACATAATCGTCTACGGCATGATGGTGGAATTTACAGGGCAACAGGGTTGCTAAGGACATGGCAACTACTCTGGTAGAATCAGTCCACTTCGTCGTCATCCAGACGGGCGTGTCTTGCGGACATCGAGGCTTCTACGGGGGCTTCAACGTCGGAGTTGATTGGAGTGTTATGAGGAGCTGCAGGGTTGGGGTAGCGATGATGACCCACGCGGGGTGTAGTGGCTATAGTCCCGTTGGAGGGAATCCCAAAGAGACGACAGAGTTCATCTGGGGTAAAGAATGCATTGCCCGGGTGGGCAACAGGGGCAGACCTCGCAGGCTCGATTGGTCTCCCGAACAGTACTATCGGGTTGTCAGTGGTGGGTGCAACTTCACTTCTCACCGGGGTCAGGAGAGCAAGCGTCCTGCGGGTTTCAATCAGATCATTGGTGACCTGATCGAACAGTGCCTCTTGCGCTCTCAGGTAGCGCACCAGATGCACCAGAGCAGGATCCGTCTCATGGTCTCCATTGGCGACTTGGGTTGGACTACCATAGCCTTCACGGCTGGGGTAGTAGTAGAAAGAGTGGCAGTTAACCCTTGGCGAGACGTGCCGAAGATGAACTACACCTTCTCGGGCTGGCAGTTGGATGGCTTGGGGCTCTTCGGAGGTCCTCCTCCCGGTGAATCGGTAAGGGCGCTCAGCGGTGATGCCCCTCCCATAGATGTGCACCGTGGCCCAGAAGTGGTGGATGGCATCACTCGCGTGCTCTTGGTACACAGCATATTCCAGCGGCTCTTCGATGCCGAGAGCACGACGGGTGAGATTGGCGAGGATGGCTACAAAGCCTTCGAGCTCAACTGCGGTGGTCTCGTTGTGGATGATGGGGTCTGGCATCTTGGTGGTTGGATATCGAACTGAGAGTGGGGTTGTGATGTGCTGGGTTGGGGTGAGGCTTTTCTTATAAGCCAGCGGAGTCTTCCATCGCACGCTTGCGGATGGGACAACGCAGGTGTCGGCCACAGGCACACGGCCTATGAGCTAGGTTGATAGGTTGGGCACCGACTACCAAAAGGTGTCGGCAGGCCACTGTGTGGACTTATCGGATGGGATGGGCTTGACTATGGATGGAGAAAAGATGTGGACGATGTGGAAACCTAGGGATAGTGACCAGGCTAAGATAGGATTAGCCAATGGTCAGCCTGGCTCTAATACCAAGGCTGCCGGGGCCGGGACCCAAAAATCCCAGAAATTAACCCCTCGTGTCATCACCAGCCCAGGATTACCGTTACTGTTGGACACGTCCTTGTTACAGATTAGCAAGCTATTAGAAGAATTGGATACAAGACCATAAAGGTCTAATGATACAACAATGATTCTTGTGATGGGTGATGGAAGCGACTCGTGGTTCTCCAACGTCGATGGGGCTCCATTCCCACAGGAACAGCTGACCTGGATAATTCCTATCCCGCGTGGCTGCCATCCTAGGCTCCGCACGGACATCGCTGTGATACTCCACGTAGAACTCCTGACCTGGCCAAGTAAATAGCCAGGGACAAGCCTGTGAGTACGTTTGAATGTACTCGCAAACATCCTGAACAAAATATATACCGAATGCAGCAGACAAAATATATGATCATGTTGAACTAAACTTTATGTGTATGCTCATGATGGACTTATGTTAAATGCATGTAGACAGGAATTAAATCATGGCATGATAGTATGTGCAAATTAATGAATATATAAAAATGTTAGTGATAATAGAGGAAAGTTAAAGGAATATGAAATAAAAAGAAATGCCGGTCGGATGTCTAAAGTGACACCACAGTAGGTCTTGAAGAGAAATACCAAACGGGTGTCTAAAAGAGAATTCGGATGAGACAGGACCATCCGAGATCTCAGGCGACGCCACGAGAGGTCTTGAAAAGAAATGCCAGTCGGGTGTCAAAAGTGACGCCACGGTCGGTCTTGAAAAGAAATGCCAATCGGGTGTCCACAGGAGTAGTGGCGTGATAGACCGCCTGAGAACTCGAGGGACGCCACGGAGAGGTCTTGAAAAGAAATGCCAGTCGGGTGTCAAGTGACACCTCGGTCGGACATGAAAAGAAATGCCAATCGGGTATCCACAAGAGTAGTGGCGTGATAAACCACCTGATAACTCGAGGGACGCCACAGAGAGGGCTTGAAAATAAAACTGAATGCCCGGGGTGGTCTACCCAGCCCCTGAGACACTCAGGAAAAAGAAAATAAGAGAAACAGGTTAGTCCACAATAATATGCATAACCACAGTAATATTAATAAGTTTAGCAAAATATTCATGATAGCATCAGGGTGACAATAAATATCCTGCAGAAATAATTCAGGCTCAATTCAATTATTTCCTCCGGAGACGGACACTAAGACCGACACTTGACCAACCCAGACTGTAGCCCTTAACCATGGACACAGCTATTCGAATTGGTTTTAAAACTCTGCAGAGGGTGTACTCTTTACCCACAAGTAAAGGATTTCTTTAGTCAGTACCGTGACACTGACTAATTCCCATTACGGTCTTTGGGTTGAAAACACACCTAACCAGAACACACCAAATTAACCGTGCGGATGCCAGGAATAACCCAAAGCATCGTTTCAGAAAAACTCTAAGTCGGGGATACCACAATCTCTAGTAGCATGGGATCACTATTAATACGCGCGGATTCCAAGGGGTGCCCCCCTCTCGGCTACAACCAGATACACCCATGCCCCCTGACCCAATGACAGGATTTAGTCCATGGCCGTGGAAACCCTCATCGTGGCCCTCTGTACGGTGTGTGCATGTAAAGGGTTTATCAACTTACTGAACCATACCCTACCTGTGGCAGGGACAAGTGGTAGCACGAATCAAGTATGGGGGTTACCGGAACAAGACTCGATCTACGGTCGACTCAGGAGGTTCAAGTTTTCCTATAGTGGTTAGCTCAACAAAGTCCTCTTTCAGCAGTAATACCAAAACAGGGCCACAACCCTTGCATGCTCCAACATGCATAACCAACCATGCATGATCACGCTTCAACGTGGTCATCCTTCTGCCGGTACTGTATTTTACTTATACCAGCTCCTGCAAGTTAGTCATGACAAGCACACGATGCATGGTATGATGAGACATGCCCACACTACATGCATGCAATTTTTATTCGAATTCCAACCATGCATGCACCACTAGCAATATGCCAATTTAATTTGAATTCAACATAGTCATGTTCAAAATATTCTAGCAAATAATCTACCATGCATTCACCATATCAAGCATTCAAGATGCTTGCCTTGGGTGTATAGATGGATTGGGTACACTCCTCAAGCTTCTGAAAATCATTTTCCCTTCATTTCCTATTTCCAAAATAACCCAAGTTTCACATAAAACCATAGCAGTACAAAAAAAATGTTTCATAATTTTTTGAAATAAATACTAAAATAAACTAGATGAAAAATAATCAACGTAGGAAAAAGAATCAGGTTATTTGGAGCCATGGTTTAACAGTTAGAGGCAGTCAAACTTCAGTCAAAATTCTGTTTTTAAATAAAGTTTATAAAAGAAAACGGTTCGAACCTGAATATGCTTCCGAAGTAGGGAGACGTACTTTCCAAAAGTACGCTTACACTTAAACAGCGCGCGGTGACGTCTGTGTCACTAACAGTGGGCCCCACCTGGCCCACTGTCAGGTTTCACTGGTCGTCATCACCTACCTCCCGCTGCTGATGCCCACAACGATGCCGACGACGATCCCCGGAGGCGCAGGCCACCATTCGAGGCGTTTCAGCCATGGAAATGCTCAGGAGAGAGAGCCGCTTCCATTAGAGGGAAATAGGACCGCCGGGGAGCTCAGGGCTGAGCAGCGCTTCGAGTACGGCGGAGGTGGTCATCGGTTGGGAAGGGGCTTTCGGCTGAGGCATTCCCCGAGGCGTATTGGCTAGAGGAATCGGGAGGCGGCAGTCAAATGAGGCGTGTGGTGAGGAGAAATCGGGTGGGGGAAGCCCTGGTAGCGTCGGCTTCTTCGAAAAAGTGGCGGCGGCCGAAGCAACCGGAGGTGGGGAAGATGGTCACTTTTCGATTGTGCTACTGCTCGGGGAGCTCACACAGGGAGAGGAGGTGCTGGTCGTGTCGAAGGCATGCCCGGGGTGGGTTTAAATAGCGCGGGAAGGTCGGTTCGGCAGATCACGGCTTCACCGACTCTGACGGTGGCCATTAATGGCGATCAGTTGGTGGCAACGCCGTTGGGGGTCGGTGGAGTTAGGTGGGGGCGGCGGTGGTGGCTGGATAGGCTCGAGCGAGCTGGGGAAGTCAGGAGAGCGCCAGGCTGCTCGGGCGATACCGTACCCGAGACGACGGCGATGGGTGAAGACTCTGGATGGTGTGGGCGGCGCTAGAGGCCAGGGGAAGATGTCGGCGGCGCTCTGGCTTCCCCGCGAAGCTAGCTAGTCGGGTCACGCGTGAGAGAAGGCGGTAGGGCAGTGGCGCACGGATGACGCCAAACGTGCCAAAAGGGTGCCCTGCTCGTGCTCTAGACATGCACGTAAGGTGCTCGATGATTTGCCAGAGTGAGCTAGATGGGTTTGTTACAGGTGAAACATAACAGGAGTGGGATACCGTGGATGGAAAATCTGATGGACATGGTAGTTTGTCAGGAAGATCAAGTTCCTAATGTAATTTAGGTAGAGACAAACTTTCTGTCATGCACACAAGGTGCTCGACAGAATGCTAGGGCGACCTAGAAGATTTTCTTGATGATGAAACTTGGCAGGATGGGGTATCTTTATATGATATAGTGGTTGGTAGGGTTGGTTTGAAAGAATGCAAAACTTGCTAGTGCAAGTTTTACTAAAATTCAGTTTTGAACCCATTTTTGGAGGAATCATTTGGTGTCCTAAACTATGGAGTTTGGAGGTGAGCTTTTGGACTTAAGTGTTTGGTTGGAAGGACTATAAGTGGGAAATATTTCAGAATTTTTGGAGTAATAAAAATTAGGGTTGCAGTTGAAACTTAAATACTAGACAGAATTGAAAAGAGGTTGCTTCACTCAAAATTTTCAAAAGACCAAGTTATGTTTTTGCATAAAAGTGATCTATAGGCAACACAGAACCTCCCATAATTTTTTTGGAAATTTTAAATAATTATTTTAAGTAGTTGTAGTGCAACAGAGGCATTTAAAATATTGAAATAGCTATTAAAAGAATTGTGTTGGAAAAAAATTTATTATGAAAATAATTCTTACTGTTATTAAAGTAATAATGAAATGGTTTAAGAAAACTTCTAAAGTCACAGTATTATTTCAAAAATTTCTATAAGGAGGGAAAATTTTCAAAAAACTGAAGGCAGAAAATACTCCGAAAATAATAAAGGACATAATATATTTCAAAATTTTATTTTCTGGCCAAATTTTTATTTAGTAAAACATGATTAAATTTTTGGGGTGTTACAGTTTGTTATGGTCTAGTAACATGACTTCCAGAAGAGGATTACCGTACCACTCTGGTGCGGAACGTACTCTGGTTGACTTACGAGGTTCGGTAGTAACTTGATCTGATGTTTCATGATCATCAGCATTAACTTCCTCACTAATTGGTATAGGCATCACTGGAACTGATTTCTGTGAAGAACTACTTTCCAATTCAAGAGAAGGTACAACTACCTCATCAAGTTCTACTTTCCTCCAACTCACTTCTTTCGAGAGAAACTCCTTCTCTAAAAAGGATCCATTCTTAGCAACAAATATCTTGCCTTCGGATCTGTGATAGAAGGTGTACCCAACTGTTTCTTTTGGGTATCCTATGAAGACGCACTTCTCCAATTTGAGTTCGAGCTTATCAGGTTGAAGCTTTTTCACATAAGCATCGCAACCCCAAACTTTAAGAAACGACATCTTAGGTTTCTTGCCAAACCACAGTTCATACGGTGTCGTCTCAATGGATTTAGATGGTGCCCTATTTAACGTGAATGCAGCTGTCTCTAATGCATAACCCCAAAACGATAGTGGTAAATCGGTAAGAGACATCATAGATCGCACCATATCTAATAAAGTAAGGTTACGACATTCGGACACACCATTACGCGGTGGTGTTCCAGGTGGCGTGAGTTGCAAAACTATTCCACATTGTTTTAAATGAAGACCAAACTCGTAACTCAAATATTTGCCTCCGCGATCAAATATTTTCCACTTCACTCTGAAATTCTTTGAACTTTTCAAATATTTCAGACTTATGTTCCATTAAGTAGATATACCCATATCTGCTCAAATCATCTGTGAAGGTCAGAAAATAACGATACCCGCCGCGAGCCTCAACACTCATCGGACCGTATACATCGGTATGTATTATTTCCAATAAGTCTTTAGCTCGCTCCATTGTTCCGAAGAATGGAGTTTTAGCCATCTTGCCCATGAGGCATGGTTCGCAAGTATCAAATGATTCATAATCAAGTGTTTCCAAAAGCCCATCTGTATGGAGTTTCTTCATGCGCTTTACACCAATATGACCTAAATGGCAGTGCCACAAATATGTTGCATTATCATACGGCTTATCCTGAGTATTCCGCATGTGCAAAACTGTCTTGCACCCGTTGTATGTGAACATACGGCTTATCACACCCGATCATCACGTGGTGTCTCGGCACGATGAACTGTCGCAATGGTGCATACAGGGAGAACACTTATACCTTGAAATTTTAGTGAGGGATCATTTATAATGCTACCGCCGTACTAAGCAAAATAAGATGCTTAAAAGATAAACATTACATGCAATAAAAAATATGTGACATGATATGGCCATCATCATCTTGTGCCTTTGATCTCGATCTCCAAAGCTCCGTCATGATTTCCACCGTCACCGGCTTGACACCTTGATCTCCATCGTAGCGTCGTTGTCATCTGGCCAACTATTGCTTCTACAACTATTGCTGACGCATAGTGATAAAGTAAAGCAATTACATGGCGATTGCATTTCATACAATAAAGCGACAACCATAAGGCTCCTGCCAGTTGCCGATAACTTTTACAAAACATGATCATCTCATACATTAACCTGTATCACATCATGTCTTGACCATATCACATCACAACATGCCCTGCAAAAACAAGTTAGACGTCCTCTACTTTGTTGTTGCAAGTTTTACGTGGCTGCTACGTGCTTCTAGTAAGAACCGTTCTTACCTATGCATCAAAACCACAACGATTTTTCGTCAAGTGTGCTGTTTTAACCTTCAACAAGGACCGGACATAGTCAAACTCGATTCAACTAAAGTTGGAGAAACCGACACCCGCCAGCCACCTGTGTGCAAAGCACATCGGTAGAACCAGTCTCATGAACGCGGTCATGTAATGTCGGTCCGGGCCACTTCATCCAACAATACCGCCGAATCAAAATAAGACGTTGGTGGTAAGCAGTATGACTATTATCGCCCACAACTCTTTGTGTTCTACTCATGCATATCATCTAAGCATAGACCTGGCTCGGATGCCACTGTTGGGGAACGTAGCATGCAATTTCAAAAAAATTCTACTCTCACGCAAGATCTATCTAGGAGATGCATAGCGATGAGAGGGGGAGAGTGTGTCTACGTACCCTCGTAGACCGAAAGCGGAACCGTTAGGTTAACGCGGTTGATGTAGAAGAACGTCTTCATGATCCAACCGATCCAAGTACCGAACGTACGGCACCTCCGTGTTCAGCACACGTTCAGCTCGATGATGTCCCTAGAACTCTTGATCCAGTAGAGGGTCGAGCGAGAGTTCCGTCAGCACGACGGCGTGGCGACGGTGTTGGTGATGTGATCCGCGCAGGGCTTCGCCTAAGCACTACGATGCTATGACCGAAGGAGTAAACTATGGAGGGGGCACCGCACACGGCTAAGAGAAATCTTAGTGTGCCTTTGGGGTGCCCCCCGCCCCCGTATATAAAGGAGGGTGCGAGGAGGCGGCCGGCCTAGAGGGGGCGCGCCAAGGGGGGAGTCCTACTAGGACTCCCAGTCCTAGTAGGATTCCCCTTTCCTTTCCGGAGAAGGGGGGAAGGGGAAAGAGGTGGAGGAGAAGAAGGAAAGGGGGGCCGCGCCCCCCACCCCTAGTCCAATTCGGTTTGGGCTTGGGGGGGCGGGCGCCACCACCTGGCCGCCGGCCTCCTATCTCCACTAGGGACCATGAAGGCCCAATAGTCCCCCGGGGGGTTCCGGTAACCTCCCGGTACTCCAAAAAATGTCCGAACCTTTCCGAAACCATTCCGGTGCGCGAACATAACCTTCCAATATATCAATCTTTACCTCTCGACTATTTCGAGACTCCTCGTCATGTCCGTGATCTCATCCGGGACTCCGTACAAACTTTATTCACCAAAACAAATAACTCATAATACAAATCGTCATCGAACGTTAAGCGTGCGGACCCTACGGGTTCGAGAACTATGTAGACATGACCGAGACACATCTCCGGTCAATAACCAATAGCGGAAACTGGATGTTCATATTGGCTCGTAAATATTCTACGAAGATCTTTATCGGTCAAACCGCATAACAATATACGTCATTCCCTTTGTCATCGGTATGTTACTTGCCCGAGATTCGATCGTCGGTATCATCATACCTAGTTCAATCTCGTTACCGGCAAGTCTCTTTACTTGTTCCGTAATGCATCATCCCGTAACTAACTCATTAGTCACATTGCTTGCAAGGCTTCATATGATGTGCATAACCGAGAGGGCCCAGAGATACCTCTCCAATACACGGAGTGCAAATCCTAATCTCGATCTATGCCAACCCAACAAATATCTTCGGAGACACCTGTAGAGCATCTTTATAATCACCCAGTTAGGTTGTGATGTTTGATAGCACACAAGGTGTTCCTCCGGTATTCGGAAGTTGCATAATCTCATAGTCAGAGGAATATGTATAAGTCATGAAGAAAGCAATAGCAATAAAACTTAACGATCATTATGCTAAGCTAACGGATGGGTCTCGTCCATCACATCATTCTCCTAATGATGTGATCCCATTCATCAAATGACAACACATGTCTATGGTTAGGAAACTTAACCATCTTTGATTAACGAGCTAGTCTAGTAGAGGCTTACTAGGGACACAGTGTTTTGCCTATGTATCCACACATGTATCAAGTTTCCGGTTAATACAATTCTAGCATGAATAATAAACATTTATCATGAAATAAGGAAATATAAAATAACAACTTTATTATTGCCTCTACGGCATATTTCCTTCAATGATGTGATGGACAAGACCCATCTGTTAGCTTAACATAATGATCGTTCAGTTTTATTGCTATTGCTTTCTTCATGTCAAATACATAATCCTTTGACTATGAGATTATGCAACTCCCAGATACCAGAGGAATACCTTGTGTGCTATCAAACGTCACAACGTAACTGGGTGATCATAAAGATGCTCTACAGGTATCTCCGAAGGTGTTTTGTTGAGTTGGCATAGATCGCGATTAGGATTTGTCACTCCGAGTTTCGGAGAGGTATCTCTGGGCCCTCTCGTTAATACACATCATAAGCTTACAAGCAAATGACTAAGGAGTTAGTCATGAGGTGATGTATTACGGAACGAGTAAAGAGACTTGCCGGTAACGAGATTGAACTAAGTATGAAGATACCGACGATCGAATCTCGGGCAAGTAACATACCGATGACAAAGGGAATAACGTATGTTGTGATAAAGGTTCGACCAATAAAGATCTTTGTAGAATATGTAGGAGCCAATAAGAGCATCCATGTTCCGCTATTGGTTATTGACCGGAGAGGTGTCTCGGTCATGTCTACATTGTTCTCGAACCCGTAGGGTCTGCATGCTAAACGTTCGATGGCGATTTAGAATTATATGATTTGGTGAATGAATGTTGTTCGTAGTCCCGGATGAGGTCACGGACATCACGAGGAGTCTCGAAATGGTCGAGAGGTATATATTGATATATAGGATGATAGTATTCGGACACCGGAAGTGTTCCGGAGTGTATTGAGTATTTATCGGAGTACCGGGGGGTTACCGGAACCGCCGGGGGGAATAATGGCCCTTGTGGGCCATAAGAGGGGAGCACACCAGCCCACAAAGGGGTGGCGCGCCCCCCCCCCTTAGGCAGGAGGCCGAATAGGAGAAGGAAGAGCGGGTTCGGCCCCCCTTTCCTTCATCCCTTCCATCTTCCCTTTTCCCCTCCGGTGAAATAAGGAAAGGGGGGGTCCGAATTGTGATAGGACCCCAAGTAGGATTCCTCCTACTTGGGGCGCCCCATGGCTGCTCTCCTCCCCTTCCCACCTATATATACATGGGGAGGCGGCGCCTAGAACACACACCAACAATTGTTAGCCGTGTGCGGTGCCCCCCTCCACAGTTTACGCCTCCGGTCATATCTTCGTAGTGCTTAGGTGAAGCCCTGCGCGGATCACTTCACCATCACCGTCACCACGCCGTCGTGCTGACGGAACTCATCTTCTTCCTCGAGACCTTTGCTGGATCAAGAGGACGAGGGACGTCATCGAGCTGAATGTGTGCAGAACTCGGAGGTGCCGTACGTTCGGTGCTTGATCGGTCGGATCTAGAACAAGTTCAACTACATCAACCGCGTAGTCAAACGCTTCCGCTTACGGTCTACGAGGGTACGTAGACACACTCTCCCCCTTGTTGCTATGCATCTCCATGGATAGATCATTGCGTGTG
Source organism: Thinopyrum elongatum (assembly GCA_011799875.1). Lineage (NCBI taxonomy): Eukaryota > Viridiplantae > Streptophyta > Magnoliopsida > Poales > Poaceae > Thinopyrum > Thinopyrum elongatum. Next base: position 1,096,262 of record CM022302.1, read on the forward strand.
CGTAGAAATTTTTTTGTTTTCCATGCAACGTTTCCCAACACATTTCACCTTGACAAAGTTTAAACTCCCCACCCTCATCCATTTCTCCTCTAGAATCTAGTAAAGTTTGTTGTTGGAACCTGTTTTTGCAAGCACCACTCACATCAGAGCCATCCAGTGCATTCCAGCTGTATGAGTACACTCAGAGAAGCAAGGAGAAGACCCCAGCCATATTTTGGCATCAAGTGGGGCGTGGCAATGCCGTGGCCACGTGGTGACCACGCGCAGAGCGCTCCATATCCGCGCACTGTGCGCCAGAGGCTTCGGGAGCCCTCTTCGGTGGGCTCCGGCTTGTCCGTTAGCGCCGGCGAGCTGCCCACCGCACACGTACGTCGTCTGGAAGCCTCTCCCCCTCGTCCCCTAGCTCGTGGCCGCCTCTGCCGACATTGGTTCGCCACCGGAATCTCGCCATGGCGACGTGCCTCTCGAAGCTCTGTCCGGCGTCGGCTAGCCCGCCCCGCGGCTATATAAGGGCAGCCCCGAGCTTCTCCGCAACCCACCACTCCTCCCAACCTCTCACCCGAGCTCCTAGAGCCGTCCTACCCCTCCATTGGCTGAAGCAGTGCCACCGGCCTCGGCTTAAATTGAGCCAACCGGAGCTCCTCCCTCCCTTCTCTCTTCACCAGGCGAGCACCACCACCACCCGCAGGCCCTACCCGCCTTCAGTTTGCTCCAGGGCAGGCCGTACCCTCGGCACCGAGCACACCATCGCAGCCTACTGCCGCTGAGCACTGCCGCGACCCCAACCCTCCCCGCCTCTGCCGAGCCTACCGCCGGGATCCCCAGTCTCCGGCGACCCTCCCTGGCACATCTCCCATCGATTTTCCGCACCAGAGCTGCCCAATCGTCACAGCCCCGCCGCCCCCTGTCTCTTCCCGTCGCCGCGCCTCCCGTCACCCCCGTCGCCCATGCTGGCCGCAGCTGGACGCGGTGGTCACCGGCGACCCCGTCCGCGCCGTCCCTGGCCGGCTAACCCGTCGGAGCGCCCGTAGCTCGCCGGAGCTCGAGCCTGGCCGCGGCATTGGACAGGAGGACTGGGGGAAGAAGATGCCCCTGCAGGCGGGCCTAGCCCTTCAGTGGCTCCACCCCCCTCCACTGTTTTTTTAAAAGGCAGGGCGAGTGGGCCGGCCCAGGAGCAACAACAACAGCGGCGGTGGGATTCAGCCTGAGCCGACCCAGCTGCACAGTTGCATTTATTCTTTTCCATAAAAAAAACAGCCATGGACCCAGAAGTAAGTAAAATATTTACAGATAGGTCCCTCCACTTCAACCCCTCATATTTTTTCCCTCCGAATGAGGTAAAACCAACGCCCACATCTTCAGTTCATCGAGCCCGTTTCGATGGTATCATTTTCATAATGTTGTAACATTCTAAAAATGACCATTTTGCCCTTGCCTTCTATCAGCCCCTCTGAGAGAGAACTGTTCCGGCGAATTCTTCTGCGGCTTCACCGCACTTCTTCCCGGAGTATTCTTCGACCCCACGCAAGCCGACCATCTGATACATGCCCTAAAGCAGTGCTCTATGTTATTCCTGCATGTTTAAATTAATATGCTTATGCTTGTATGCATAGTAGTGAGCTGTATGGGACGCTGATGAACCCTTGCCTACCTTTCTTTGGTGACGGCACCACGCCTGTGTTCTGAGCTGTTTCCGGCTGTCCGGGGTGGATGCCGACTTTATATTTCTCTTGTCAGCAATTGGCCCGTGTTCTGAGCTGCTTTTCGGCCGTCGTGGGCAGTTGTTGAATTTCTTTCCGTAGCAGTGACCCTATACTTTGAGCTGTTTCTCGGCTGTCTTAGGGAATTGCTACTTTCTTCTTATCGACACCGTCTCATGCTCTGAGCTGCTTTTCAGCCATCTTGAGTTGGGGTTGAGTTATTCGAGTAATGTCCCAGATCTGAGTTGTAAAGACCGTTCTGGTGGCTACTGGTTTATTTGCCGGTTTCATACAAGGGTTCAGACGGTCGTTACCCTACAGCTACAACTTGTGAAGTAATAAGCCTGCCATTTAAATATTGATTCACTAATGACTTGTCGTGATATTATATGGAGATAGGTTGTTATGTTTTTATCATGCATAGCTACTGCCATCTCAAGTTATTATGATAAACAACCATGCTTGCTAAATACTGGCTAAAGCTAAACCTAGTCGGTTGATCCAGAGTCACCTGTCCGGACTTATCCGTGCAACCACATTTGCCGGTATGGGACGGCCTTGACTTGGTCTGATCGCGTGCTCTTTTATCGGTACCGCCAACTAGGGAAGGTTATGCGGGCGCGCTACCGCGGCCCGGTAGGCGGCGATAACCTTGTGAGCCCAGTTGATTGTTTAACCCGGGAGTCCCCGCTTAGGATAGTTTAGTTTGGCCACGATGGTGGCAGGTGTCACGAGGTGACACAGGGGCCACCCAGGGCAGGACTCTGGGGGAGGATGAGTGCCGGTGGTACGGTGGAGTAGTCACGGGTTAGGCAGGTTTCGTTGGAGCAACCCTAGTCCAACCGAATGGGATCACGAGGTCAGGTGCTCCATGGTGTGGGTAAAGTGCGCAACCTCTGCACAGTGTAAAATCTATTTGAATACCCGCGTCCATGGTATTGGACAGTCCGTCCAGACATCTCTAGGTGGTCAACCGGAACAATGATAATAATGATGGAAGAACTCGTCTTATGCCCTGAAGTACTCAGGGGATCGTGAATGATCTGAGGGTTGTGAGGCAACCCGGAAGAGAGTAAGTTGGATCTGGTTAAGGTTTGGATGGGATCCTGAAAATGTTCGGAGTATGGATTATTTACTTGCCATGCTTTACTTTAATTTAGTATCACACTGGATACTCCTTTTATGACATGATAATTAAGATTGCTAGCTAGTTATGCCATGCCATGATAATTTAATATTGCTTTAATAACAAATGCATGCTTGAATGCCATGGATTGCTTTACTTGGTGTATATGATAGTTTGTTTGCTTGCGAGTACATTCAAAAGTACTGAGCGGCCTTCAATGTGGCTAGGTTCACATCAGGATCCGTCGTCCGTCGTCGAGGAGCCGGAGTGTTCGCGGGCTAGGAGAGTAACCCAGTCAGATCCCTGTGGATTGGAGCCGCACCATGACCAAGCTACCTTAGATAGAGCTTTTCCGCTGCCATCACTCTTGTAAATATCATGTAAGACTTATATATGTCCATTAATAGAAATGCCTGTGTTCATGATACTTGTTGTAAACATGCATGCCTGAGTGATTTCCTAGGCTAGCGTGCGTGGCGACCGTCTGGCTACAGTGGTAATCAGGCGGGGCGCCACAATTATAGTCCTTCCTAATTTAACCTCCCAGACATCAGCTTTGGCCCTTATCACTTCTCTGTTCATCACAGTGGTGTGGTCAAGTTTGCTACAGGAAACTTCAGGTGATCACTCCCATCTAACCACAGTGCGTTTCATCGAGTCTTCACCTCCCTGATACCATTCCTTGGAAGGACTACTCACTGGACATGATTTGGCCGGTCAGGGTGCACCGCGTGTGCCAGTTCACGCGGTGACCACGCGGCTGGCATATCAGCCATCACGCTCTGGCGATGGAGCCCCTTGGTTTCGTCCGTTCCTCCCTGCCCTCGCCACCTAGCCATGTCTAGGGGTGTCGCCTCGTCGTCTTCCTTCTTCTGGATCACTCCCCCACTCCGGATTCTTTCTCCTTGCGCCACGGCGATCGCCGCCGCTGTTCTGCCCGTGACACCGTCATCGTTTTCCCCTGTCCCCTCCTCCTCGAGCCCTACCGAAGCTCCTACGAGCCCCTCCAACCCTCCACGAAACCACCCGACGCCGGAAATGGACAGCCACGTCGCCCGGAGCTCCAGTGCGCGGATAGGCTCACCGCCGCGGCCGAGCTTATCCGGCGAGCTCGCCCGACTATATATAGCCTCCCCCCGCGCCTCCCCGAGCTCACCATCGCCCTCACCTTGCTCCTCTACCCCTCTCTGGCCACTTGCCCAAGCTCCAGGAGCCCTCCTCGCCCCTCACCGCCGCCATGGCCGCCGCTCTTTTTCGGCTAAATTCCGGCGAGCCACCCACTATCTCTCCTTCCCACCACCACCTAGAGACCCCCTGAACTCTGGCGAAGCTCCTCACCTCTTCTGCGCCTCGCCTCCGCACCTGTAACGCCGTTCCCATCTCCACCCGACGCCACCGTCCGCCGGGCTCGAGCTCGCCTTTGGAGTCCGTGGGTGGGATGGATGGATGTGCTGCGCCCCGAGGAGCACTCCGGTGGTCCGAGCTCCACAGAAGGTGGCCGGAGCCGACCGGACGAGCGCCGGCGCCGCGCGGCCTCGCCTCTGGTCTGTATCGTCGCGGGAGGAAGACGGCGACCAGGCCAGGAGGGCCCCACCTCCCGCGAGTCCCTCTCATCAGCCGCATAGGGCGTTGACCCGAGTCGCTGATGTGGACAAGTGAAAGTGTATTCTTCGGAATACGTTTTCCTCCAGATGGTTCGATCAGAAATACGCTTCCTCTGATAGAAAGCGTATTCTTCTTTAGACGCTTTCTGTTTTTCAGTCAGGGGCCAGTTTGTAGGAGTTTTCTTTACAGATAGGTCCCTAGCAGAAAAACTATTGCAACTTTTCGCTCGTGACTCCGATCGAGGTGATTCCAAAGCCCATGTCTTCATCTCTTTGAGCCCGTCATGTTGGTATGATTTTCATACTGCTTTGACACTATGAAAATGACCATTTTGCCCTTGCCCGTAAACAGCCCCCTCCGAGAGAGAACTGTTTCCAGCAATCATTTTCGCGGACCCTCCGCACCCCCTTCCCGATGGTTTCTTCACCCCAGGCAAGCTAGAACTCTCATTTGCATAATTGCATTGCAATATCATAGTCAAATTAGTTACTTTAATAGCAAGTATGACTATTTGAAAAATGATTTGGATTACACACTGCTTGAGTAAATTCTTGGATAGGTGACTACCATGTTGAGTATCGGATTGTTAGTGACCAGTAGTTTACCCACTCGTTGATGCCATGATGTTGAGATTACCGTCTATGATTATTTTGGATTCCATCCTGCAGTTCATGGAGATGAGTTTTTAGTAGTGGCTTAAGCATACTGGTTACCGGATTTCTAGCCAGATATCGTTTTGACTTGGATTGCTATGATATCGGAGTGTCATCCATGATTCAGAGATTAGATACTTCATGGTTGATCCAGAGTCACCTGTCCGGACTTATCCGTGCAGCCACATTTGCCGGTATGGGACGGCCTTGACTTGGTCTGATCGCGTGCTCTTTCATTGCTACCGCCCGACAGGGAAGGTTATGCGTGCGCGCTACCCTGGCCCAGTAGGCGGAGATAACCTTGTGAGCCCAGTTGAGTTATATGGTACCAGGTCCCCGATTGGGACAGTTCGCTAGCCAGGATGGTGGCAGGTGTCACGCGGTGACACAGGGGCCACCCAGGGCAGGACTCCGGGGGAGGATGATTGCCGGTGGTACGATGGGAGAGTCACGGGTTAGGCGGGTTTCGTTGGAGCAACGTTGGTCCACCCAAATGGGATCACGAGGTCAGGTGCTCCATGGTGTGGGTAAAGTGCGCAACCTTTGCAGTGTATAATCTATTCGAATAGCCGTGTCCACGGTATTGGACAGTCCATCCAGACCTCTTTAGGTGGTCAACCATAGTACTGATAGTGATGGAAGAACTGATCGTAAGATCGAAGAACTCGGTGGATCGTGAGCATTCTGAGGGTTGTGAAGCAACCCGAAAGAGAATAAGTTTGTCAGACTTGTAGTGCAGATGGTATCGGGAATATGATATGTTAACCATGGGATGGTTATGAGATGAGTGGTCGGATGACCACATGATTTGCATTGGATTTGGAACAGATTCGGATTGGATCCTGAGATTATTCAGTGTATGGATTAAATATGCTTTACCTTACTGCATCTACTTCAGTAGCTATCTTGCTATGATGTTTTCTTGCCTTAATGATGATATTTGTTGTGAGCTTGCGAGTACATTCAAAGTACTCACCTGGCGTGTCATGCCAGTTTGCAGGTCATGCCATGATTGCTTGTTTGTCGAGGATCCTAAGTTTGCGATCTAGGATACGCGTTCTAGCCGGAGTCCCTGCGGAGTGGAGTACATCACCGCCGTCGCTGTTCAGCCGCCGAGAGAGTTACTCCGATGTTAGCATAGAGCTACCTCAGGCAAGCGTAGTGTCGCCGTGCCGATGTAATCCACGTACCCTTTGTAACCATATCCATTGTAATAAAGAGCTGATTTGTTCTATGCCAACAGTGCCGTATTCCAGAGGACTTGTCCCTGGGCTGGGATACGGGGCATTCCGGTCTTCTCTGAGCAGGGGTGCCACATGCAGGGGCCACCCTACCAGTATCCGTCACAGAGGATCGACGGCCCTAGTACTCGATCCCATTGTTGATGGGTACCACCTCACGAGACTCCTTATGGACCGAGGCAGCAGCCTCAATCTGATTTATGCAGACACAGTGAGGAAAATGGGGATCGATCCATCAAGGATCAAACCCAGTAACACCACCTTCAAGGGGGTTATCCCGGGCATAGAGGCCCGCTGCTCAGGCATGGTGACTTTGGAAGTTGTATTCGGCTCACCAGACAACTTTCGCAGCGAAGACTTGATCTTCGATATTGCTCCGTTCCACAGTGGCTACCATGCCCTCCTCGGGCGAACGGCGTTCGCCAAATTCACTGCTGTCCCGCATTACGCCTACCTCAAACTGAAGATGCCTGGCCCTTTGGGCGTCATAATGGTCAATGGCAATACGGAGCGTTCACTCCGGAGAGATTAGCGTACTGCAGCCCTGGCAGCCGTCGCCAACGGGCCAAGGTGCCAGCCCACCGTAAAGGCCAAAGATACAACTAAACGGGCTCGAGCCCGATCCCCGTCATGGGAGCCCGCTTGCGTATGCCGCAAATAGGGATACACTCCCGACGGCACACCCACGATCATTGCTCTCTACTTACCTCGTTAGCACAACTTTGCGCTCAAGATACTATGGGCAGCCGTGGGGGCTTATATTAAGCAAGAACACCTTAGGTTCGGCTTAACCAAACTATGGGATTAACACGTCCTCGGACAGCGAAAGGGTACGACTCCAGACTCCCACAACGTTAAGCTGCAACTACGCGGCTACCACCTAAGGTTCCTATTCAAGGCTTCCTCCGCCGGCACGTGTTTTTCTACGCGGACGTCCCCCCTACCCAGCAGAAGCAAAGGCGCAGACATGCAGTAGGGCACAACTGAGGCTTCGACCCACACATCAAGGCCCTGTGTAAACCTTTCCACTGTAAAATTTTCATTTCTTTCTCATAATAAATGCCTCGGCAGTTCTAATTGTACGGATAGACGTCCTGAGCTTATGGAAAAATAAAAACACCTTTTACGGTGTCCGGACATCCGTATTGTCTAGCCTTTCCTTTTCCTTTTTCCGCTCTTCGAATAGTTCGGCATGCACACATTATGTTACGAATACAAAACGGTTAATTGACCAAAGGCTTGGTATCCTCATCAGCTCCATGTACTAAGTCTGGCACCACCTTCCGCTGTCTGTTCCGCATCTCGGATATTGCTCTATATGCATCAGTTCCGAACTATGTCTTGGGTCAATAGTTGGGTTTCCCGGCTCCTGTGTTTACGTCCTTACGTTTCGCCCGTTCGGCTAAGAAGGTAAAGGTAGAACCCCTACAATTGTACTTCTAGCTAGCCCAGTTAAGCACCTCAGGGGAGAAAGCCGAAAACTGACCATCATAATAGGCGCGAACTGGTCGGCGATCCGATGACATGTCTTAAACTCAAGAATCGCTGGCGATTTATCCTTGTCATTTGAAGGGTTTGTCCTAGCACAAACCACGTGTTTACAAAGGCATGCCTAGGCTTCCCCGCATATAAGAAAGCACTGGGGGCTAGTAATTAGCTCCCGCAGTCAAGCCCCTATGGCTAAGTGAAAATAATAAAGCCGCATAGTCCGATTGCCTGATCTCTCTCACGCACTACCACCTTCGGGCACCGAGACGTCGGCTAAGGGTAACAGTGCGGAGATGAAACACCCGTCGTATTATTAACTTGGGGGCTGAAGCTGACGACTGGCAACTTTCAGAATAACAAACGGCCGCACAGGAGTCAAAATAAAATTACCACAATATAAAACATACAAACGGTCCGTATTATAACGCAAAGGGTCCAGTTCATAACTTAATACAATCAGTCAATAATTACATCTTTGGGGCACTGGCCCTCTATGGCCCGAGCACCATCCATAACATGTGGGAAGTACTGTTCGGGATGGCGGTGCTCTTTTCCAGCCAGCAGGGGTCCAGCGGCCATGTCCATTGGCTTGATCTTAGGCCAATGAACCATGGTCTTCGCAATGGCCAATCTTGCTCCGTCGAGGCACGCAGAGTGCTTCACCGCATCAATCCGGGGCGACGCGTCACGCAGCTTCTGCACCAACCCAAAGTAGTTTCTCGGAATTGGCTCTGCAGGCCACAGCCGGGCACAAATGCCCTTCATGGCAGGTCCGGCCATCTGATGCAGCTCAATTAGTTGCTTCATCTAGTTGCTGAGGAAGGAAGAATGCTCGGGCGCCTGGAACTGCGCCCAAAAAAGCCTCCGCTCTGTGTCTCCCTCCCGCTGGGCATAGTGCTCCGTTGCATCCGCCACACTCCTTGGAAGCTCGACAAAAATGTCTTCAGAGCGCTAGACCCGCGTCAGCAAAGCGAACCTGTTGCCGCCAAATACACTCCCCAGTAAGTATGGCTTACCATCTGCAATCTGCCTCACTTGCCAGAGCTCCTCCCGCGCACCCCACACCTCCGCTCTTGTCTCCCGGAGCTCCTTCACCACCTTGGATAGCTCGGAGGACTGTTTTTTCAATTTTTGCTCAAGGTCCTCACATTTCGTGATGGCACCCTTGAGCTCCTGTTGCACTTCGGCCACTCGAGCCTTGTGCTTCTCGATGGCGGTCTTCGCCGTCTTGAGTTCGGCCACCGTCTTTTCGGCAGCCACCTTCTTCTCGGCCGCCTCGGCCTCGGCCTTCTTCAGCGTGGCCTTGAGGCCCTCGACCTCAGCGGCAGCAGCTGCAGCCACCATACACAATATGCTCAGCATACAGTCCGTAATATAGCTATCCGGCAGTATTGACTATGTATTTCGATTGGAGCCTACCTTGCGCCACATCAAGCCGTTTGTTGACAAAGTCAAGCTCTATATCAGAGCATTTCAGCTTCCGATCCATCTCCTGCAGGGCTGCAACATTAGCAGCTGCCGCCAAGGATGATGCCTGCAAAATCAAATAAATAATGACACCTTAACTAATGCCCAGTGGATATATTGACCCTCTGTAAGGATTTTGCAATCCTCACAGAGTGTCGGGGGCTATTATGTACAAGGCCTACTCCAAGTCTAGCTAAAAGCTAAATCCGTCATGCAAGGAAATAACATTACTTGACTCACCTCAAAGCCTGTTAGAAGGCCCTGGACAGCATCGTTCAGTCCGGTATGGACGGACCGAACACCCTGTAGAATGGCACCCATAAGGGCGCGGTGCTCGTCGACGATGACAGAATTGTTCACCAACTCCTCCATCACGTCTGGCCAACCCGCCGCTGCCTGGTGGTTGGTGTTCGGCGCTGGCGACGGGAACCTAACCCCCCTTCATCGAAAGGCGGGACTGGCATCTCCGAGGGCCATGAGGGCTCAGGTGCGGCTGGCTGGGAAGGTCCGGACTCCCCTCCCGTGTTCGCCAGGAGGGACACATCCTCTTGGTATTTGATGACTGAGGCATCGGCCTTGGCCATGACCTCGTCGTCACCCTCTCCCGTGTTTGGAAGGGGAGGGGTCCTTCGGGACAGCCCCTCTCCAGGCTCTTCACGGACCAAGGGAGGCGTGGAGCGCGACGCTGATCCACTGTCCGCCAATTCGGCGGGCGGAGAGGTCCCCTCCGAGGTCTGCTCGGCACGGTGGCCACGCGATATGCTGAAATATCATGTGATCCGTCAATTAAGGACTAGTAAAAGGAAGTAAGTAAGAGATGTTCGAATTCATACCTTGTGGCGGGGGGCTTGACGCTGGGTCCTTCTCCGGTACCTTTTCAGATGCCACGGACTCCACATCGGAGTCTGAGCTGTTGGGCAGGACTACCTTGGGCATGCACTGCCTCTTCGGGCCCCGAGGAGGTTGCTCCTCCGCGACGTCTTCGGACGCTGCACTCTTCTTGGAATGAGAGGAGGCACTCTCCTCTACGTCTTCGTCCTCCTCCCCGTCATGGGCGGACAGGGCCGCAGTAACCCCGGCCTTGGTGTCCGGGTGACCTCTTGAGTGGAGACCTTTCCTGGTCTTCGGTAGGTCCTTCTTCTTCTTCCCCTTCTTCTCTGATGCCTCGTAAAGCGCCATGACCAGCAGCTCCTCCAGGTGAGCTGTCCGGGGCTCTTCGGGCAGCGAAGCCGGACTGCTGATCTTCTTGGCCTTTCAAGCAAGCCGTATGAAGGCAACAAAGAGAAATTTAGACCAAACTTTATGCCGCATGAGCATCCAAATACAAATTGGGCAAGCAATCAATTACCTCCTTCGGGGGATTGGCAGCGTCAAGGCCAATGTCTTCTTTCTCGAAAGGTCATGCCTCCTGGGGCCTGAACATCAACTTCCACACCTTGTCGTCAGTGGTGCCGAAGAGGTGTTGCACGATGGTCGGGTCCTAGGGTTTGAAATACCACATCGGAGTGGCCCTCTGCTAGCAAGGAAGGAGGCGGCAATGTAATATTATCTGGACCACATTGGTCAGCTTGGCGCTGGTCTCCATCACATTGGAAACACGCTTCTGTAGTTTCTTCACCTTGTCGGTGGATCCCCAATTAAGACCTTTCTTGGTCCACAAGGTCAGTCCCGCTGGGGGTCCGGATCTAAAATCGTCGGCTACCGTCCAAGCCGCATCCCGTGGCTCTGTTATGTAGAACCATTCCTTCTGCCACACCTTGACAGTGTCGATGAAGGTCCCTCTGGCCATTGAACCCAGGTGAGCTTGCTGTTCATTGCTCCACACCTTGCTGTTCATTGAACCACTTTCGGCTTGACATTGAACACTTTCAGCCACAAGACGAAATACAGCTAGATCCGCAGAAGGGCCTTGCAAATGATGATGAAGGCGCAGATGTGGAGGACGGAATTGGGGTCTAGATCATGGAAATCCAGCCCGTAAAAGAACATCAATCCCCGCACGAAGGGGTGCAGCGGGCATCCTAGCCCCCAGATGAAGTGGGGGAGGAAAACCACCCTCACACCTGGCCCAGGCGTGGGAACGACCTGGCCCTCCTTGGGGGCCTGGTGAGCAACGTTAGCCGACAAGTAGCCGGCTCGCTACAGCTCCTCGATGTCACTTTTGGTGACGATGGAGGCCTCCCACTTGCCGTTGGCACCGGATCCAGCCATGGCCAAAGCTAGGAGGAGGCTGGGAAGGGAATCGCTACAGAAGAGTAGAGCAGGGCGTTGGAGCTCTAGAGATTGGAAAAGTGATGGCGAAAGGTGGACGAAGGCGTAGGCTGGTAACTGCAGCTGTTCTCCTTTTATGGGCTGTGGAGAAGGCAAGGGTTCCTTTTTCCATGTCCTTGGCCTCTCGACTTTCCGATATACTCGTAACATTATGCGCGGGTGGGATGATCAAAATCATTGATATTATCCCCTAAAAAACGGGGCATGATCCCTCCCTTGATGAGACACATCAATGGAGACACGGCCACGAACCGCGCATCAAGGACTTCCTGTCATTTGGCATTATGACCGTAAGTGACCCTTCACCGAAAAGTTGTCAGATAAGGGCACTGTCCTTACTGCTCGAGCACGCATAGGATAAGATGGAGAACTCGCCTCGCTAGCCGAAGACTGTGGCAGAATGCGGAAGCCGTCCACAGGCCCTGGCATTGGAGGCCAGTTCGGGGGCTACTGAGGGAGTCCTGGACTAAGGGGTCCTCAGGCCGCCGGCCCCTTGCTTATGGGCCGGACTGATGGGCTGCTATGGAGCCGAGCTTGGGCGTCGACCTGTGTCTGGATAGAGGATCTTCGGAGCCGTGGTGTGCCCTCCAAGTCAGGATTTAGCATGATCTTTTCCTTGTTGTAACTGATCGCATGTAACCCTAACCCTACTGATGTCTATATAAACCAGAGAGTTTTAGTCTTTAGGGCCAGAGCAACATCCAATCCCCCATCAATCTAGGGTTTAGCTCATCTGATCTCGAGGTAGATCAACTCTGTAACCATGTCATACACATCAAATACAATCAAGCAGGGCGTAGGGTTTTCCCTCTTAGGGAGGGCCCGAACCTGGGTAAACACCGTGTTCTTTGTCCCTTGTTCCCCAAGAGATTGACATGAATAAATTCAAATCAATCTGGGGGCTAATGTTGGGGATGTAACCCCTCAATATGACCCGCCATACTAAAGTGGGGTCATCTAAGTGGCGGCTCATAGGCAAGGCTCAAGATGGGCCGTGGTGCCCAGGCGCAAGACTAGTAGGGAAGCTCACCAAATGGACAATCAACTGAATTGCTTGAGGACAAGCAATGGGTTAAGCTTGGGGGAGTTGATACGTCTCCATCGTATCTACTTTTCCAAACTCTTTTGCCCATGTTTTGGACTCTAATTTGCATGATTTGATTGGAACTAACCCGAACTGACGCTGGTTTCAGCAGAATTTTCATGGTGTTATTTTTGTGTAGAAATAAAAGTTCTCGGATTGACCTGAAAATTTACGGAGAATAATTTTCGAATTTATGAAAAATACTGGCACAAGAATTATCCAGAGGGGGGCCACCCAGAGGCCACGAGCGCTAGGGGCGCGCCCACCCCTTGGGGCTCGCCCTGCAGGCTTGTGGGCCCCCTGGAGCCCCTCCAACCTCAACTCCAACTCCATATAACCCTATTCATGGAGAAAAAAACAGAGAGAAGAGTTCATCGCGTTTTATGATACGGAGCCGCCGCCACCTCCTGTTCTTCATCGGGAGGGCAGATATGGAGTCCGTTCGAGGCTCCGGAGAGGGGGGTTCATCGCCATCGTCATCACCAACTTTCCTCCATCACCAATTTCATGATGCTCACCGCCGAGAGTGAGTAATTCCTTCGTAGGCTTGCTGGCGATGATGGGTTGGATGAGATTTATCATGTAATCGAGTTACTTTTGTTATGGTTTGATCCCTAGTATCCATTATGTTCTGAGATTGATGTTGCTATGACTTTGCTATGCTTAATGCTTGTCACTAGGGCCCAAGTGCCATGATTTCAGATCTGAACCTATTATGTTTTCACGAATATATTTGTGTTCTTGATCCTATCTTGCAAGTTGTAGACACCTATTACGAGTTATGATCCGCATACCCCAAGGTGACAATAATTGGGATTCTTTCCTGTGATTACCGTAGTTAGAGGAGTTCATGTAATCACAAAGTGCTAATGCTTTGGTCCGGTTCTCCATTAAAAGGAGCCCTTAATATCCTTTAGTTTCCATTAGGACCCCGCTGCCACGAGAGGGTAGGACAAAAGATGTCACGCAAGTTCTTTTCCATAAGCACCTATGACTATATACGGAATACATGCCTACATTATATTGATGAATTGGAGCTAGTTCTGTGTCACCTATGTTATAATTGCTACATGATGAATATTATCCGACATAATTATCATTGCCGATCCAATGCCTACGAGCTTTTCACATATTGATCTTTTCTCAGTTACTTTGCCGTTTCCACTGTTACAATCACTACAAAGCTGCTACTGTTACTTTTATAACCGTTACCGTTACTTCCATACTACTTTGCTACTAAATATTTTGCTACAGATATTAATTCTTTCAGGTGTGGTTGAATTGACAACTCAGTTGCTAATACTTCATAATATTCTTTGGCTCCCCTTGTGTCAAATCAATAAATTTGGGTTGAGTACTCTACCCTCAAAAACTGTTGCGATCCCCTATACTTGTGGGTTATCAAGACCTTTTTCTAGCGCCGTTGTCGGGGAGCATAGCTCTATTCTCTGAGTCACTTGGGATTTACATCTGTTTATCACTATGAAGAATCTGAAAGATCCAAGAACCAAGATTTATCCCTCTACTACGAGGGGAGGTAACGAACTGCCGTCTAGCTCTGCACTTGATTCACCTTCTGTTTTGAGTAAGCTTGCGACACCACCACCTGCTATTAGTCCTAATATGTCGCAAGTAATTGATGATGCTACTTCTGCTATCAATGATGCTCATGATGCCACTGCTATGCTTGATAATACTGTGCCACTGGGTGAATTTCTTGATGACCAACCTGCTAGAGTTACTGCTGAAACTGATGATATTTCTGAAACTGATGAAATTATTGGAACTCAACGCTTTGAAACACCTATTAGGCCTAGCTCTCCTAGATATGAATTGCCTGTTATACCTGAGGGTTATGTTATGGATGGAGAGGTAGCTAGGGACTTTCTTGCTTGTAAGGATAGAGATGATCTTAAGAAATTATTATGCAAGTGGAAAGAAATTTTTTTGAATGCTAGAATGCAATATGATCCTAAGGTTGCTACTTCACCTATCTGTGTTACTGATAAGGATTATGAAGTCTCTATTGATCCTGAGTTAATTACTTTTGTTGAATCTGATCCTTTCCATGGTTATGAATCTGAAATTGTTGTGGCACATCTCAATAAATTAAATGATATAGCCACCCTGTTTGCTCATGAGGAAAAAATTTGCTATTACTATATTCTTAAGTTGTTCCCTTTCTCATTAAAGGGTGATGCTAAGATATGATTTAATTCTCTTTCTCCTGGTTGTGTGCGTAGACCCAGGATATGATATATTAATTCTCTGAAAAATATTTTCCTGCTCATAAGAAACAAGCTGCTCTACAAGAAATATTTAACTTTGTGCGAATTGAAGAAGAGAGTCTCACACAAGCTTGGGGGAGGCTTCTCCAATTACTAAATGCTTTGCCTGATAATCCTCTCAAGAAAAATGAAATACTTGATATCTCTTATAATGGACTAACCGATGCTTCTAGGGACCACCTAGATAGTTGTGCTGGTTGTGTTTTCAGGGAACGAACTATTGAACAAGCTGAATTACTATTGAATAATATATTGAGTAATGATAATGATTGGACTCTTCACGAACCACCTCCTAAGCCAACTCCGAAGAAAAGAGGTATTCTATTTCTCAGTCCTGAAGATTTGCAAGAGGCAAAGAAATCTATGAAAGAAAAGGTATTAAAGCTGATGATGTTAAGAATTTACCACCTATCAAAGAAATACATGGTTTGATAACCCGACACAGATGGTAAAGGTAAATTCTCTCTATAGATTTGATGAAGGTGATATTCCTCATAATAAGTATGCTAGTCAATGCTTGGATGAATTTGATAACTTTGTTGTTAAACAAGAAAACTTCAATGCTTATGTTAGTAGACAATTGAAACGTAATGCTTACGTGCTTGATTGCTTGGGTGATTATATGTGTAGAACTGTTAATGATCTCAAGATTATTAGCAAACATGCTTCCATGGTAAAAACTCAAGTAGAACAAGTACTCATGGCACATAATGATTTGCTTACTGAGATGAACAATAAAATGAATGAGCATGTTGTTAGAGTTATGACTAGAGGTGGTAAAATGACTCAAGAACCTTTGTATCCTGAGGGTCATCCTAAGAGAATTGAGCAAGATTCTCACAGAACTAATTCTGAGGCACCTAGTCCTTCAAATCATGAAAAGAAAAAGAAAATTGATAGGACTTTGCATGCTTCTAGTGAACCCACTATAGACACACCTGAGAATCCAAATGATATTTCTATTTCTGATGCTGAGACACAATCAGGTGATGAACATGAACCTAGTACTAATGATAATGTTGATGTTCATGTTGATGCTCAACCTAGTAATGATAATGATGTGGAGATAGAACCTGCTGTTGATCTTGATAACCCACAATCTAAGAATAAAAGATATGACAAAAGAGACTTTGTTGCTAGGAAACATTGTAAAGAAAGAGAACCATGGGTTCAGAAACTCATGCCCTTTCCTCCTAAACCATCCAAGAAAAAGGATGATGAGGACTTTGAGCGCTTTGCTGAAATGCTTAGACCTGTCTTTTTGCGTATGCGTTTTACTGATATTCTGAAAATGTCTGCTTATCCTAAGTATATGAAAGATATTGTTACTAATAAAAGAAAGACACCGGAAGCTAAAATTTCCACCATGCTTGCTAGTTACACATTTAAAGGTGGAATACCAAAGAAATTTGGAGATCCAGGAATACCAACTATACCATGCTCCATTAAAAGAAATTATGTTAAAACTGCTTTATGTGATCTTGGAGCCGGTGTTAGTGTTATGCCTTTCTCTTTATATTGTAGACTTGATTTGAATAAGTTGACACCAACTGAAATTTCTTTGCAAATGGCCGATAAATCAATCGCTATACCCATCGGTGTTTGTGAGGATGTACCTGTCGTAGTTGCAAATGTTACTATTTTAACGGACTTTGTTATTCTTGATATACCTGGGGATGACAGTATGTCGATCATCCTTGGTAGACCCTTTTTGAATACTCAGGGGCTATTATTGATTGCAACAAGGGCAATGCCACTTTTCATGTTAATGTAATGAGCATACGGTTCACTTTCCGAAGAAACAACCTCAAGTGAATAGGATCAACTCTATTGGAAAAATTTCAACGATTACTATTGGAGGTTTTGAATTCCCTCTTCCTACTGTCAAAAAGAAATATGATATTCTTATTGTCGGGGACATGCATTTCCCCATTCAGGTAACCTAGTGTTATTCGAAAATTCTCTGGTTCATGTCATTCGGAAGAAGTTTGTTAACAAGACTTGATCAACCTTCTTAATGGGCTCCTTTTGACGATCATGAGAAGGTTGAATTTAGAAGGCACAACCTTCTGTACCCAACTTTTACCTTCTGTTATTTAGAGTAAATAAAGCAAAAAAGTTATTATTTTTCTGTTTTCTGATTTATTCGTGCAATAAAAAAATGACCAGAAAATAAAAGTTCTCCAAATGCCCTGAAAATTTAGTATGATTTTTTCTAGAATATTTAAGAATTTTTGGCACTGAACACACATCAGGGGGGTGCACCTGTGGGCCACAAGCTCACAGGGCGCGCCCACCCCCTAGGCGCGCCTACAAGGCTTGTGGGTCCCACGTGGGCCCCCTCACTTATGCCAGCACCAATTCACTTCATCTTCCTCTAGAAAAAATCCCACCATTGCTCAAACCCGTGTTCTAGCTCATTTTGCTGCCATTTTCGATCTCCTTGCACAAAGCTCCATCTGCAAAACTGTTATAGGGGATTGTTCATCGGTATGTGACTCCTCCAATGGTCGAATTAATTTTTGTTCTAGTGCTTTAAATATTTCAAATGTTTGCTTCTATGGTGACCATGTTCTTGAGCTTGCATGTCAAATTTATATGGTTCAAAATAGCTTTGTTGCATGATAAAGCCTATAGACACTTGTGGGAGTAGTTGCTATCAATTTTGTTGAGTTTTGTTCACTTTTATTTTGAGTCACTAAAAATTTTAGAAATTTTTCAGAAAAAGAAAATGTTGAGGAAAGTGTTCCAAGGTGGTTCCTCAAAGAAGAAGGCCCCAAGGCTCGCAAAACGTGAGCCGGATCTCGAACCACCGAGGGAGGCTCAAGTGCAACCCTACGAATGGCCGTCAGATCACTTCATGACTCATGTAGGTTTCAAGGAAGAATTTGATATACATGTACACAACACCGGCCTGACAGACTTCATGACAGATAAGTGTTTTCAATACTACAACCTCATTGATTCCTTTGTGCGGAGATTTATGTATTCGGTCCATAGCAATACGCATTCTGTTTTATTTGATCTTTATGATAAATCATTCACCATGGACCTAGAAGATTTTAATGATGCATGCAAAATTCCACAATGGGGTACTTGTTCTGAACCTCATAAATCTGATTGCATTGGATTTCTTTCTAGCATTACCGTCCGTGAAACTAGGACCATAACACAAGCTACTATAGGGAGCATTCACTTTCCTGCATTACATTACTTTGCTCTCTTTGTGGGTAGATGCATTAATGGTAAACATGATCACAGTAACCTCTGCGCCCCTGATTTGAGTGTCCTCAAGAGTGCTATAATGAATGAAAAACAATTTATTTTGGGGGCTATCATTGCGCGTAGATTACATAACAATGCTAAAGATGGGGATTTCTTTGGTGGAATTTATGCCACCCGCTTAGCTAATTATCTTGGTGTCCCCATAAGAGAAAATGATACTCTGTTGCCACCTGCTTTCCTTGATTATAATGCTATGGTACGTTACCAGTTCCTTTAGAGGGACGATCAGTCCCTCCTGTACTGACTAATCTTTGATTGGGAGCGCGTCTTCCATATTAGGCTTCCTACTCCTGCCTTCTTTGACTATCAGGTGAAACGAAGATACTTCATAACCAGAGAGGAGGCGGACGACTATGAGAGAGAGGGGGCGGCCGCTCGTCTCCACGAGGGAGCTCTCCAATCTGTAGCTGTCGTAGCTCAGTAGAACCCCAACTACAACTTTGGATATCCGCCAGGCCAGCCGTGGCCCTAGACCAACTTAGGCCAAAAGCCTAAGCTTGGGGGAGTACGTATTTCTCACTGACATTACATTCATGTTCATACATTCATTCCAGTTGTCGGTGTTCATACTTTTTCATTGTATTATCCATGGTAGTTTATTTTTCTCTCTTTCTTCTTATGCGTTTGAAAAACTTTGAGAAAATCCAAAAAATTTAGTTCTCGCTTCTTTTTAGTTATCTTCTCGTTCTTCTTTTGCCTGTTGGGAGCTTTCCCGTGTAAATAGTTTTTCCCGTTCTTGTTTTACTCTCTTCAGAAAAACAAAAACTTCAAAAATATTTCAGTGTGTTTCTTTGAATTTCTTTTCTTTTCTTTGGGTTGTAAGGAGAAAATCACGATGAAAATGATGAGTGGTTCTCATATGCTTTATTGTTGATCTAACATAGAGCCCATATTACCTTGTCTTCTCCTTTTAATAAATGTTGCAGATTCCAGCTTACTCCATTGCACGTGCACTCTTATTATTATTCACATTGTTCGGTGATGCAAGTGAAAGGCACTAATGATGATATTTGACAAAATGATTGAGATCGAGAAAAGCTGGTACGAACTCGGCCTATTTTGTTTTTGTAAATATGCTTAGCTCATCGTTCCTGATTCAGCTTATTATGAATGAAGCATGTTTGCAATGACAATTAGAGATTATAGTTACTCATGCCACGCTTAATTATCTAAGAGTGTATAATGATTTGTCTTGTGTGCCAACATGCAGTTTAAAGTGGTTATTATGTAGTATGATAAGATGGTATCCTCCTTTGAATGATTCAACTGGCTTGACTTGGCACATGTTCACACATGTAGTTGAAACCAAAACAACATAGCCTCCACGATATTTATGTTCATGGTGATTTATATCCTACTCATGCTTGCATTCAATGTTGATTAATCTCAATGCATGTTTATGACCGTTGTTGCTCTCTAGTTGGTTGCTCCTCAATCTTTTGCTAGCCTTCACTTGTAATAAGCAGGAATACTGCTTGTGCATCCACTTCTTTAAACCCAAAGTTGTTCCACATGAGTCCACCATACCTACCTATATGCGATATTTACCTGCCGTTCCAAGTAAATTTGCATGTGCCAAACTCTAAGCCTTCAAATGATAATCTGTTATGTATGCCCGAATCGCTCATGTAGTGACTGGGGTCTATCAGTATCTTCCATGCTAGGTGGGTTATTCTCACGATGAGTGTTTATTCATTTGTCATTCACGAGAAAGTAGCTAGTAATCGGGATGCCCAGTTCCATGCTCAAAATCAAATCAAAATATAATCATAGAACAAAACTCCCCCGTGAATTCGGCTAGCCGTGGAGTGTGATTGTTGTTGGAGGGGGAGTGAAAACTTTACCACTCTGTTTGGGAACCACCTATAATGATTCTAGCATGGAATATAGTGAGATCTCTTGGTTTTTGTGTTGACAACGAAAGCATACCGCTCAAAATTATATTCATCTCTTTTTTAAAAGCTCCGAGCCCTGGCACCTCTGCAAATCCCTACTTCCCTCTGCGAAGGGCCTATCTATTTACTTTTATTGCTGAGTCATCATCCTCTTTTAAAAGCACCAGCTAGAGGGCAACACTATCATTTGTATGCTTTGTTATTAATTGTTGTTGAGTATGAGTGTGACTGGATCTATTTTGCCATGAATTACAATGTCCAGTCAGTCCTTGGTCTTCAGAGGTGCTCTGAATTTATGTTTTGTAGTCTCAGAAAGGGCTAGCCAGATACCAGTATATCATGTTGTATCATGATTATTTTGGAAAAAGTGTTGTCATCTGAGATTTATTATTATAGCTCGCTAGTTGATTATGCCATTGATATGAGTAAATGTGAGACCCAAATGTTATTGTTAATGTGGTTAGCTCATAATATTTGTTGAAAACCTGAATATCAGTTAGACATATTTACAACAACAAGATCAAACAGAGTTTGTAAAAGTTTTTCTTTGTCACTTCCAGTTCGTCAACTGAATTGCTTGAGGACAAGCAATGGGTTAAGCTTGGGGGAGTTGATACATCTCCATCGTATCTACTTTTCCAAACTCTTTTGCCCTTGTTTTGGACTCTAATTTGCATGATTTGAATGGAACTAACCCGGACTGGCGTTGTTTTCAGCAGAATTGCCATGATGTTATTTTTGTGCAGAAATAAAAGTTCTCGGATTGACCTGAAAATTTATGGAGAATATTTTTGGAACTTATAAAAAATACTGGCGCACGAATTATCCAGAGGGGTCCACCCAGAGGCCACAACCCCTGGGGGCGCACCCTGCTGGCTTGTGGGCCCCCTGGATTCGTCGCCATCATCATCACTAATCTTCCTTCATCACCAATTTCGTGATGCTCACAGCCGGGAGTGAGTAATTCCTTCGTAGGCTTGCTGGACAGTGATGGGTTGGTTGAGATTTATCATGTAATCGAGTTAGTTTTGTTAGGGTTTGATCCCTAGTATCCACTATGTTCTGAGATTGATGTTGCTATGACTTTGCTATGCTTAATGCTTGTCAGTAGGGCCCGAGTGCCATGATTTCCGATTTGAACCTATTATGTTTTCATGAATATATTTGTGTTCTTGATCCTATCCTACAAGTTATAGACACCTATTACGAGTTATGATCCTCATACCCCAAGGTGACAATAATTGGGATTCTTTCCGGTGATTACCGTAGTTTGAGGAGTTCATGTATTCACTAAGTGCTAATGCTTTGGTCCGGTTCTCTATTAAAAGGAGGCCTTAATATCCCTTAGTTTCCATTAGGACCCCGCTGCCACGGGAGGGTAAGACAAAAGATGTCATGCAAGTTCTTTTCAATAAGCATGTATGACTACATACGGAATACATGCCTATATTATATTGATGAATTGGAGCTAGTTCTGTGTCACCCTATGTTATAACTGCTACATGATGAATATTATCCGACATAATTATCATTGCCGATCCAATGCCTACGAGCTTTTCACATATTGATCTTTGCTCAGTTACTTTGCCATTTCCACTGTTGCAATCACTACAAAACTGCTACTATTACTTTTGCCACCGTTACCGTTACTTCCATACTACTTTGCTGCTAAATATTTTGCTGCAGATATTAAGTCTTCCAGTTGTGGATGAATTGACAACTCAGTTGCTAATACTTGAGAATATTCTTTGGCTCCCCTTGTGTCGAATCAATAAATTTGGGTTGAATACTCTACCCTCAAAAACTGTTGTGATCCCCTATACTTGTGGGTTATCACTTAGGGAACAAGACAAGTCAGAAGCATACTGGGTCACGGATCATTGTATGACCCGGACTGTTGTAAACCCAGGGCCTCAACCTGTATATAAAGGCGAGCCCCTGAGGCAGATAGACTAAGTTACAATCGATCAAGAACTAAGTCAAGTGAATCAGCTCCCTTGTAATTGATCCTCAAGGAATAAACAATATGCAGGAAGTAGGCTATTACCTCGATCATGAGTGGCCGAACCTGGGTAAACATGTGTCTCTTAATTCCGATCAACCCTGGCAATCTAACTCCCCGATTGCGATGGCCTCACGACTAAGTCCTCACACTAGGACATCTACCGTGAAAAAACTACAACAGATGCCAAAGTTATTAGAGAACACAACCTCACTTTCTTGACTTGGTTCAAAAAGCATGTTCTTGCTGATCTACTTACAATTGCTCATATATGCCTTAGAACATGGCCCCGCGCCCAATCTCGTGACCTATCAGGCGTATGATATCAAAGGATACACGTTCTACATGGAGGGAAAGATATAAATAGTGATTACCAGAACTCAGGGATGACGAACGAATGTATGATTAGCAACAACGGTGCAACTGAAAGATTCTATGGAAGGGTCGACGAGATCTCGGAGCTTGACTACTCTAGACTGCATAGTGCGACGATGTTCCTTGTCAGATGGGCTATTCCGTCCAAAGAGAAAACCGTTCTTTCACCACTATGTCCATACCCGATGCTAAGAGCACTACCGTGAACGTCATCGCCAAAAATGAGCAATGAGTACATGCCAAGCCCGTGACACAATGCTTCTTCCTAACCGACCCGAGCAATCCGAGCCATATTGTCGTGAGGGGAGGGAAAAGGAGCATCGTCGAAATGGACGGAGTCGCCAACGAGTAAGACTACGACTAGTGTGGTAACTCTATGGGGGAAGATGACGATGACGATGAAGCATACCTGAAAAGAAGAATGAAGACTACATTACCGAAGAAAGATCGTACTCCATGGAAAAGAAAAAGTCGCAACGAGGCGCTCATTTATTCGACAATGAACAAGAAAGGAAAGAATGTCACTCAGAAATGAAAACGTCGACTTTGAGTAAACAACACGTATATTTGTACCTATTTTGTATACGCACTTGATCGCGTTATCGGCCAA
Source organism: Thinopyrum elongatum (assembly GCA_011799875.1). Classification (NCBI taxonomy): domain Eukaryota; kingdom Viridiplantae; phylum Streptophyta; class Magnoliopsida; order Poales; family Poaceae; genus Thinopyrum; species Thinopyrum elongatum. Next base: position 1,119,352 of record CM022302.1, read on the forward strand.
ATGATGTATATATGTGTATATATATGTATATATATATATATATATATATATGTTATACACTAATATATCGCCTGAGTTATATATTGTATCCCCTTTCCCACCATGGTTCTAGCTCGGTACAACCCTGCCTCTAAGTCAAAATGGAGAGATGGAAAGGAATAAGAAAATGAAAAGAAAAAGAAAAAGAAAAGAAAAGGAATAAGAAAATGAAAAGAAAAAGAAAAAGGAATGGAATAAGAAAATGAAAAGAAAAAGAAAAAGGAAAGGAATAAGAAAATGAAAAGAAAAAGAAAAAGGAATGGAATAAGAAAATGAAAAGAAAAATAAAAAAGGAAAGAATAAGAAAATGAAAAGAAAAAGAAGAATGAAAGGAATAAGAAAATGAAAAGGAAAAGAAAAAGGGAAAAAAAGGAAAGAATGGAGAGGAAACCGCGCCTGCCTCTAAGGTAGAATAGCAGTAGCGATGGGTTCCAAAACGCGTATAGCTAACTTAGCTATAGCGAATTTTCTATAGAAGCACGCTATAGCTACTAAGTATAGCAGCATCGCGGCTTTGCAACCCACGCTATAGCGCACTTAGCTATAGCGCGTGTTGAAAAGCCGCACTACTGCTATTTTCACTTAGAGACAGGCATTCGGTTTCCACTCCATTGCACCCCCTAATTCCCCCCACTCCTATTTCTTCCCCGTCACTACCACCGCATCACAGCCGTAGCCATCTTCCCCGAGCCCATCCTCACCGAAGCCCTCTTCCCCGAGGTCGTCGGAGCACGGGCCGCCGCCACCCGAGGACGCCCCTTCTCCTTGTCACCACCTCCTCCTCCACCCTCTGTAGCCCTCCGGTGAGCATCCTCTCTCGACCTTCCCCCTCTCTTCTTTGTAAGAATTTAGTTCTAGGGTTTCGAGGGTTCATTAGGGTTCATTAGGAGGATTCAATAGTAGGATTTTAACTGTAGGATTTTAGTTGTTGGGTTCATTCTTAGTATTTAACAGTAGGATTTAGTTCTAGAGTTCATTAGTAGGATTTTAGTTCTAGAGTTTATTAGTAGGATTTTAGTTCTAGGAGATAGAGTTCATTAGTAGGAATTTAGTTCTAGGATTTTAGTTCAACAGTAGGAATTTTAGTTCTAGCTAGGGTTCTAGGGTCCAAATGGCGTAATTATAATTTATGACATAATTTAAATTGAATTGAGTTCTAGTGTTCATAATTTATAATTGAGTGCTAGGGTTTGAATTGAGTTTTGGTGCAAAATTATTCTATCTAGGGTACTAGGGTTGAATTGAATTGAGTTCCAGTGTTTATAATTTATGATATAATTTGAATTGAGTACTACGGTTCATAATTTGAATTGAATTGAGTTCTTGGGTTCATTCTTTTTATTACAAAACAAATATGAATTGAGTGGTAGGGTTCATTATTTGAATTGAGTTCTAGTGTTCATTATTTTTATTATTGTTATCTTGAATAATTTGATGGCCCATGTTTCCTTGAATAATTTGTTGTGCTATATTAATGATGATCTCCTTTTAGTACTACATGATGATATCCATTGAGTGAAATCCATTTAGTGATCTATTTGCAGGGATTCTCATTCCCAGTGGTCTATGTTTTGCCGGAATGTTGATTCGTTCCCCTTTCGGCGAATTTCAGGCGCTCGATATGTCCACTTTTTAGCAAAGGTCATGCCGAAATTTCCCGTGAATTTCGGCATGACTTGTGGTAGAAATTAGGACATATCGAGTGCCCGGGAATTGCCGAGACAGGAATGAAACGGCATTCCGGAAAACCATAGGCCTTTTTTATATCATTATTCATTTTATTATAGTTTGAGAATTAAACGAGGAAACATACCCTTACATAGGAAACATTTCGAACAACGACGAAGCCAGGGCTTCTGATCATCATGAGGTAGAGGATCCCTTACAGCATGACCACGATTACCTTGAATCTTTGTGTAGTTTGGAAGGACAAGGTTTGGAGGGCCCCCATGTCATAGCGGACGGTGCTACTGCCACCGACCCCGACACCGACACCACCACCGGCACCGATGGCACCGATGCCATGGGGAACAAGGGTTCGAGGACATGAAAACCTAACAAGCTCGGCACCGGCAAATTGGTGGTCAAAGAGGTGCACCCCAGGAAATTTGAACCACTATTGCCGGTTGAAGCTAGCATGAACTATGGCAACCATCTCGGATGCATCATACCGAAAGTCACGAGCATCAATGACAAGGAGTCAAGGGCTAAACCAAAAATTATGGAGCACCTCCTCCTAACGAAGTTGCACCAGAGATACCATTTCCCCGGCCGGGATGACACCAAATATGCGTGGGAAGATGATACCTTGAAGAAGATAATCAACCCCACCATGGGGAAGTTCAGCGGCGCAGTGTCTGCCTGGAAAGTCAGGGTGAAACAATTGATTGACAAGAATGAACCCTACTCCAAGATATTTGTGAAAAATCCCATACTTTTGGAAGAGGACTACGAAAAATTCACGGAAAATTGCGCTACCGAAGATGCCAAGTGTAAGTCCAATAAATTCAAGGGGCTTCAGCTAAGGAACACTGGGAACCACCGCCTTGGAAAGCCGTGTTTACCTTGGCAAGAAATCCAAATGGGATAAGGAGGACGCAGAACGTGAGGCCCAAGGTATCCCAGACCCCTTGGCAGAGTTCATCGACCCGCTGGAGCATGACTTCATCAGGGCTCGCTACAAGTGTGACAAAGTAAAAAAGGTTTTCTACATGGATGAGCCCACAAGGAAGTTGTTGAGAATACTGGTAATTACCACCTTATATTAGTTCTGATCAATTTGACTACACATTGGAGTAACATTTATAAACGGTCAACGTTCCTTTTGCAGAAACAACAACACAACAAGCTTACGGCCGAAAGCGACTCGTCGTCTCAGTCGTCAGTGAGGCCCAAGTGGGACACCCCTCTCAACCGGTCCTTGAACATACTGAAGGGACTTCCTGAGGGCCAGCGGACGCACTATGGACGTGTGCACGGCGTCGGAGACTCCGCCACATGGAAGTACTACTACCACGAGGACCCGGAGGCCAGAAGGCAAAGAAGGAAGTTCTGTCAGGTGAACATCGATGAGAAAGTGGCGGTTGCCATTAACAAAAGAGCTGATGAGACCCAAGAAGTCATGAAATCTGAGTTGGTCAAAGTGGCAGCTGAGACCCAAGAAGCCCTGAAATCTGAGTTGGTCAAAGCGGCAGTCGATGCTGCAGTAGCAGCCTGCAGAGTAGATTTTTTATCTTCGGTGGAGGCCTTGGTTCCGGCTGTTGTCGACTGGACGAAGAAAAGCCAGATAAAGGCCCACAAGACTTTCCGATGCCCAGCTTCATCGAGAGCAACTCAATGAGCATCGCACCAACAGCACCCGCTGCCGCTATAGCACAAGGTCCCACACCCGCTCATAGAAGCCCGTCCTTCGTCTCTGGCATGCGAGGTGGGACTTTGACTTTGCCTGAGCTCGACACCCTCACAGTAATTACGCGTTGCACCAACATATCTATAGTCTTCTTCTTCCGTTGCCTTTTGGATGTCTGACATCGCAGACATGTCTTTACAGGCCGGCGAAACCCGTGCACCATACTGTACATGATCAACGGCCAGAAGGTGGACGTTGGTACCGTGAAAATACAGAAGCCCAAGGAACGCTTGTTCCACGGCCAGCCGATTCCCGTTGGCACCTTTAGGGTTTCCTTAGTGAGTGCCAAAGCGGACCACGAGGACTTGGCTCCTCTAGTACAACTCAGATGAGAGGATGACGAGACCCCAAAGCGGCTTGGACAATACAAGGGTTGGATGCTGCTGTGGCTGAAGAATCTTCTTCGTGTGGAGGCGGCCGAGAGCACACTAACCACAACACGACATCCGCAAGGTATGAACACCACCCCTCCTACGCAATTACCAGTGCCTCATCTCGTGCTGGTTGAGAGCGGCGGACAACGCGAGGAAGGGGGTCAAGTAGTGGATGATGGAATCTCCCCCGTGGACCAAGAAATGGATGACGAGATGGAGGAGTAGGGCCCTCTTCGGTTCCTCAATACCGGCGCCTATGACGGCGGAGAAATGTTGAGTCAGCCATATGACTTGGGCAATGAGCATGCGGATGAGGAGATGGATGATGTGCCTGGGAAGGAATGTCCTAGGGTTGATTGCAAGAAGTCTCTCTTCATGCAATCCTCATAGGACACGCCTCTAGATGCCGCCTCAATGCAGGGTTAACTGGCCGAGGTTCATATAGTGCTTAGCCCGATAACACTGGTGGCGGGGTTAAGGAAGGGTCTGTAAGGTCAGCCCAATAAAAACGAGAGGAAGAGACCGCCGAAGAGAGGCTCTGCTACCTACAAACAGGCCAAAGCTTCTAGGAGCCAGTCAGCTCCGTCGTTCAATTTTACAGATCGTGTACCTGTCAAAGGTGCTGCGATGTACCATGTCGTGGGCGAGCGGACCCTACCGCCGAAACCGCTGGCGGGCATATCAGGGGATCTTAGGAGACCGCACGACCATGTGCTGTCAACTGAGAAAAGCCTTCTCACCTCGGAGGATTCAGGATATCCTCTTTATGGAGTTCATGTGCCTGAGGGGAAGTGCTACGTCGACACACTTCCCGCGGAGGTGTTCTTCCTACGGGTTCATCATATCTTTGAGATGTTTTGTCACAGCCCTAGAATACTGCTTGTAACTAGTTGCACTTGAAAGCATCATGCATCATGTTAATTTCAAGAAACTTGAATTGAGGAAAGTGGAAGCCTCGAAATTTTAAATAAAGGGTAAGAACCCTGAAAATGCATTCAGTGAATCCAAATTGCCCTAAAATTAGTTTTGAGAATTTTTGCAAGATTTATATATCAAACCAAAATTTTGGAACTTTTTAAGGGATTATTTCGGTTCTGAATTTAAATCACTATTGTATTTGAATTTGGATTTATATCCCTAATATATGGTATATATTCTCAAATGTCTCTGATATATTTTGTGTGCATTTGGAAATGTCCATAGAGGTCACATAAAATCATTCACAGTATTTTGGCACTGGTTTGAATTCATTTTGAATTTTTTACATCAGTGGTAAAAGGAATTAAAAAAACAAACAGATAGAAAAATAGAAATCAGGAAAGCTTACCTATGCAGCCTGATACGTCTCCAATGTATATATAATATTTGATTGTTCCATGCTGTTATATTATCATTCTTGGATGTTTTACAATCATTTTATAGCAACTTTATATCATTTTTTGGGACTAACCTATTGACATAGTGTCCAGTGCCAGTTGATGTTTTTGCTTCTTTTTTACTTCACAGAATTTCAGTACCAAACGGAGTCCAAACGCAGCGAAACTTTTTGGAGATTTTTTTTGGACCAGAAGACAACTTGGGAGCCAAGGAAGCACCTGGGCGGAGGCCCATGGGGCCCACAAGACACCAGTGCGCATCAGAGGCCCCTGGCGCGCCCTAATGGGTTGTGGAGCCCACTGGGGTCTCCTGCACAGCCTATCAGCTATATAAATACCCAAATATTCCAGAAACCCTAGGGGAGTCGCCGAAACGTAATTCCAGCCGCCGCAAGTTCCAGAACCACGAGATCCAAGCTAGAGCCCTATTCCGGCACTCCGCCGGAGGGGAACACGATCACGAAGGGGTTCATCTTGCTCATTGGTGCTCCTCCGATGATGAGTGAGTAGTTCACCATAGACCTACGGGTCCGAAGGCAGTAGGTAGATGGCTTCTTCTCTCTTTTTGATTCTCAATACAATGGTCTCTAGGAGATCTATTTGATGTAATGACTTTTTGCGGTGTGTTTGTTGGGATCCAATGAAGTTCGAGTTTATGATCAGACCTATATCCATGAAAGTTATATGAGTCTTCTTTGATCTCTTATATGCATGATTATTTATTGCCTCGTATTTCTTCTCTGAATCTTTGGTTTAGTTAGGCTAACTAGATTGATTTTTCTTGTAATGGGAAGAGGTGCTTTGAGATGGGTTCGATCTTAAGGTGTCCTCACCGAGTGACAGAAAGGGTAGCGAGGCACGTATGTATCGTTGCTATTAAGGATAACAAGATGGGGTCTATTCCTACAAGAATAGATCTTGTCTACATCATGTCATCGTTCCTATTGCATTACTCCGTTTCTCCATGAACTTAATACACTAGATGCAAGCTAGATAGCGGTCGATTTGTGGAGTAATAGTAGTAGATGCAGAATCGTTTTGGTCTACTAATATTGGACGTGATGCCTATATATTTGATCATTGCCTGGATATCGTCTTAATTATTTGTTCTTCTATCAATTGCCCAACAGTAATTTGTTTACCACCGGATGGTATTTTCTTGAGAGAGGCCACTAGTGAAATCTACGGCCCCCAGGTCTATCTTTTATCATATTGCTTTCCGATCTATCATTTATCATATTTGTGTTCTGATCTATTATTCCAAAAACCCAAAAATACCTTGCTGCACTTTTTCTTTACTGATTTTATTTCGTGTTTTATTCAGATCTATTTACCCAATATCATACAAACCAATCTATCTTTTTACGAAGGAGGGATTGACAACCCCTCTTACACGTCAGGTTGCAAGTATTTGTTTCTTTGTGTGCAGGTACTGTTTACATAGCTTGGATTGGCCCTCCTACTAGATTGATACCTGGGGTTCATAACTGAGGGCAATACTTACCATAGCTGTGTTGCATCATCCCTTCCTCTTTGAGGAAATACGAACGCAGTGTGAAGCCATGTCAAAGGAATTTCTGGCGCCATTGCCGGGGAGGATCAAGTCAAGACATCTATCAGGTTCCTAATCACATATCTGATCTCCTTGCAATTTACATTATTTGCCATTTTCCTCTTGTTTTCATCTCCCCCACTTCAAAAAAATTTGCCTTTTATTCATCGTCTTTTTCATTCACATTTTTCTCGTCAGATCTCTTTGTCTGTGATCTTGCTTGCCCACCTTGTTACTATTGCTACTTCTTCCTCTATTGCGTGTAATCCCGACAACGAAGTTCTTAATTTTATACAAAGGGGAGGGGAGAATCTAAAAGATGCTTGGTATAGAATTTGCAATGTTCATAATTGATCTATTCATAAGCAATCTACCGTTGTTCTTCTTCGCAGTTTTTATGTGGGCATCACCACTTGGTATACATTCATTCTTGATATGATTACCGGTGGAAATTTCTTGATGTATCCATGTTTGGATGCTTTTAATGCTATGGGAGATCTAGTGGGTGCACCCCCTATCACTGTTAATGAAACAAATTTAACCCTTGAGCATGTTATGCAAAGACTAGATGCTATTGAAAAAAAAAGATGATTACTGAAGAACAAATTGAAAATTTGGATAAAAGGATGCATAATCTTGCTAATAAATTTGGGTAAAAAGTGGGAGATGCTTTTAAATTACGAAGGGAAAAGGAAACCATAATTATCAAAAGAATGGCAGAAAGTCCCTCTCGGATTGATAAGTTGGAAGAAATTTTTAGTCATTTAAGCTTGGCCTTTTCCTTTGTTAAAACTATTGAGAAAACTCCCGTAAAAATTTGCAAGTCTACTCAGGTCACTGAACAAGGGTGCCACTTCTAATAGCCACATGGCAGATATGAAAATGATTAGTGTTTATCCCAATTTTGTTCAAGTGGTAAAAGACCCTACCTGCAAGAATGAATTCTTCAATCTTATTCCTAGAAGTATTGTTATTGAAAATATGCATGCCAAATCTTTGAAGAATTGTGTGATTGAGGAGTTGAAAACCAAAGATGACAATACTTGAATCTATGCATTATGCCTAGCTAGGGGCTTAAATGTCGGGAGGCAACCCAACGAATAATTTTTTTTTTTTTTTTATTTCTGTTCTTGAGTGTTTGCATAATTATGCTACTGTTATGAGTGTGTTTTTCATGTTTTAATTAGTGTTTCTGCCAAGTAAAGCCTTTGGGATCATGTTGGGTGATAGTTGATTTTATCTTGTTGGAAAACAGAAACTTTTACGTCCAGTAGAAGAATTTTGAAACTTCACATAAGCGACCAAACATTCTGAATTTTTTACACCATATTTATATACAAATTTCCTACATTTTTTTAATTTTTCAGAATTTTGGGAGTTACAGAAGTATGGTTAAAGTCCAGATTACTACAGACTGTTCTGTTTTTGACAGATTCTGTTTTTGTTGCATTGTGTGCTAATTTTGATGAATCTATAGATTGTATCGGGGGTATAAGCCATGGTAAAGATGGAATACAGTGGGTATAATGCAATAATAAAATATGAATGGGTTTGGAACAGTACTTATTGTGGTGATTTACTTTATTATACTAATGGATCTCACGAAGGTTTGTTAAGTTTCGTGTGATTGAAGTTTTCAAGTTTGGGGTGAGATCATGATGGATGAATGAATAAGGAGTAAAAAGAGCCTAATATTGGGGAAACCAATGGCACCCCAAGTTAATATTCAAGGAGAACCAAGCAACTAAGGTTGGGGATGCCCCGGAAGGCATCCCCTCTTTCTGTAGGAGATATGCCCTAGAGGAAATAATAAATGTTAATGATTATCTCCCTATTCATAATTATGTTTATTTTCCATGCTATAACTGCTATGGTTCTCGAGTCTGCAATAACACGAGGCTCAGAGGAAGACTCATATGCACATGTGGAATAATAAACGGTAAGATGTATTCCTAGTCTGGCCTCTAAGACTAGATCAAGTGTTGCATGATGGTTCTCTTTTCCTGATCATGGGCATGTCTATGCCAGCAACTTTGGGGCCACAATGTTAGGAAAACACTTGTGTTGAATCGACAGAATTAATGTTATGCTATGACATACATTTGTCAAAAGTTAATGGTTAATAACACAGAGAAAGTTTACGTTTGCATAATTCCTTAGATCATGAGAGTATCGATTTTCTTCATGCTTGCTTCATGAACTTTGGGGCTTGTTAAACGTCATCCGTAAATGGGTGGCTATTACGGCGGCTTACGGGTTCATGGAAAAGTATGTCAAGTAACTTGATAGCTCCAGATTGGGATTTGCTCCTCCGAAGATGGAGAGACATCTCTGGGCCCTCTCGGTGTTACGGTATCCATCATCGTCTAGCCAGACACAGGGTGATTTGATCATAGGGATGCCGCAACACGGTAATGAGAAAGAGAACAATACCGGTAACGAGGGAACTGGCATAGTGAACAAGTTGTTGATTCACAGGAATGCCAAAACATCTCACCTCGGGTATTTGTAACATATGCCGAAGCAACAGGAAAAGCACACAACAACTGGAGGTTCACTCGAATATTTATTCGTGTGGGTATAGGGGTCAATATGGGTGTCCATGGCTCCGATGTTGATGATTGATCAGAAAGTGTTCCGGGTCATGTCTATACTTCACCAAACCTATAGGGTCACACGCTTAAGGGTCATCTATTTGATGAATACTAGACAGGGAGTCTGAGAGAAAGTTACTGAAAAAGTTTCGGTCGCACCGGATACGTTCCGGAGAGGACACCGGAATAGTTTCGGTAAAACTGAAAAGTTGTTTTAGGATATATCATTGAGTCAAATTGGTTTTGGCACACGCCTGATAATTCTTGGAGGGTGCCAGAATCATTCTGGAAACTTCTCGGAATTTTCTGAGATAAAAACAGGAAATGTTCCGGAGCTGCCGGAACCGGTTTGGTTGCTTTTCGCAGATGAAAATCACTAATCCGAATTGTTTCGGAACGTGTCCAAAATAATTTGTGTGTGTACTGGAATTATTCTAAGAGCCACAGAAATATATTCGAATTTAACAGTCGCGGAAAATTGTCTTTGTGAATAGTGAAAATCACTTTATGGATATTTTTATGGAAAGCCACCTTTTGGGGCTTTACCCAAAAGGCTTCTAGAAGAACTTGGGGATCAAGGAACCCCCTTTGGGGGGGGGCATGAAGGTGGGTCGTTCAAGGGTGTAGTTCCTCCATGGAGCTCCACTTTTCATCCCTTTATGCCCTTTATGTGTGACATAAAGTGTGGGCATTTTGGGTTTTTCATGTGCCCCCTTACCCCTTGGGTTTTCCTATAAATAGAGGTGGAGAGGCACTCTCCACAATCATCCTTGCTCTCATACACATGCCATAGACTTGTCTGGCTTCTCTATCCCTCCCCACGAAATAGTTTCATCGAGCCGAAAGGCTGTCTGGGTTCCAGTGGGAACTAGTTCTGGAAGGCGAATCCCTGCCGGATAGCTGACACTGTATATGTGCAACCCCGTAGAGAGGTCGTAGTTTCAATCTTTTGACCGAGGGGCTGTTCGAGTATCCTCCCGAAGGGCTGTCCGAGTTTCCGTTCGAGTTTCAAGGGTCCTCCCGAAGGGCTGTCCGTGACATCGTCCGAGGGACTGTCCGACCGCCTCCCGAAGGGCTGTTCGACAAGGGAGTACATCCTCGCAGTTGGGAGGTTGTAAATCCTAGTTGTGGGGATCTGCACCGATGATCTCCACCGACTCTTCTTTCTCTGTTCTTTGAGTCAGTACGGATCAGATCAAACCTTGTATGCAGTCTCCATAGTGGTCCTGGGCTGGTGCCTAGGTCGGAATTTTTTTGTTTTCAGCTGCGTTACCCTACAGTGGCATCATGAGCCGTGCTATGCGTAGATGCAGGTTGCAATCTAGAATACATAGAGATGTATGGGTGTTGCAAAATTTAATTAGGTAGTAGATGAGTTCTATTACTAAAAATTATTTGTGCGGGTAGCAGATGAAATCTGTTACCCAATGTTCCTGTTGCTTCCCTTGAATTTGTGTGGTCCTGACCTTGACAGCATGGTGGAATCTCACAAAGTTCTGGCAATCCGTGATCCTTTCATGCTGCTCCTGAGTATGCTGATTGACAGATCAACGAAGTGCTAACAGTTCTTTGGGTTCCGCAATAGTTAAAGAAAGATGGATGTTTCGCAGACGAAAGGGCAATGAAGATGTGATCTGCACGGGGGTCATGCGTATGATGAAGTTTAGTATGGGGCTCAAGATTTTATTATCTCGTGCTTCATACACCCTGAAAAGTTAATCTAGCGACTTGAATAATCATACTTGATGATGAACGTTGGTAGCTATGGTTTAAGTCAAAACCTTAGAAGCCACGTAAAATAAAATTGTGCATAAACTGATTACAGGCGTATAACTTGGTTTTGCAGGATGTGCATGTGATGTGGTATAGCAGTTCTCATATTAATTTGATTATGTATGAGATCTATATGATGTAATTTGATTAACATGACCTGCGTGTCATGATTCGGCATGATGGCTGGAGCCATATGATTGTCACTTTAATGGCCTGCGTGTCAACCTTACGTAATGCACTTATTTTATTAGCTATATGGATAATGCCGAAGACGAAGAAAATAAACACTTCTCCGTCAGAAAGGGCTATACCATATCATGCTATTATGAATTGCCCGAGATGTGTTTATCCCTCTTGATGCACCCTGCTTGATTGCACGGTAGTCGCTCTTTATTAGGGTGGTCTCTTACTTAAAATATCAAGTAGTTAGTGTTCTCCCAAGTGTAGCACCGTCATGACACCTATCCCTTCGGGGTATCACATGGATGCATGGGTACGAATGATTAGAGAAGTGTGAGGTGGGTGAGTTGAGACCTCGCAGCGAGATCACTTGGTTGTCTTGACGTTCAGGCATGAAAGTCATGGGCTTGGAACACGCGCATTGAAAGATGAACAAGTCACATAAAGATGTGATTGGCAAGTTGGCTTACCGATTGCTATTCTCATCACTTGAGATGGATGCATCCTTGGCGTTGAATTGTAATATGGGTCTTGTATCACTCCCAATCAATTATGATGGATATTGATTTGAGTGGGAGCACATTGTAGAATTAACTTGTTTAATTCTCAGTGAAATTAATTTTGAACACCGTCTAAGTGTGATTAGCATAACAGTTGTAGAATAATGGCTCGCGTTTCCACCTTCCCTATTAAAATTGAATTGCTGTTAAATATCTGGTTAAAACATTACGGTAGGTAACATAATGTGAGGATTGTCCTCAAGAGTGCCGAGAAGGACTTTGTCCTATCGCATGCTTTCCGTATACTCCCGCTAAATGCTATGGATGATGAGACTCTCGTCTTTCGATCCAAAAGATAGAATTATGTAACGGTTAAGTGCAATATGTTTGCTTCCATGAGACCCGAACTTCGAAAGTTTTGGGATAGCTCTGTGATATTCATGGAACTGAAAATCATTTTCAGCAAACAAAAGCTAAAAGACATGTGATGACCAAAGCATTGTTTGTTTTGCAAACTATAAGTAAAAGTGTTTACTATGCATTTTACTAATACAAGAGGGATCCAAAAGAATGCCAGTCATATGATGATGGTGAATAAAATAATAACTTAAGAGAAAGGAAATGTTCGAAGGGTGTTAGTATGACTAGCACACCTAGGAAGTCCGGGGCTGACGCCACTCTTCAAGTTGGTGCTTCTTCTGAGAGTAGGAGAATTATTGGAAGTTAAACTATTAGAAATATAAAGGCAAAAACAGGATAGACTGGAATATCCAGCTCATGTATGAATGTCATACAAGTTATTGATGTATAAAAGGCTGGTCAAAGATGTAATTCTTGGTAATTATGATTAAACTTGTTAATCAGTAATTCTTCGGTATTGTGAGTTAATCACAGGAATACCCATTCGATTACATTCTCTTGCAACTCATTACAAGAACAACTATGACCTAAAAGACTTGCCGGGAATGAGGTTTAGATATGCACTGGGAACATAGTAAAGGTTGCTATACTCGGTACATTACCTATGTATTTACTTTCATAATTCATTTTAGAGTTTTACACACTCTAGCCCATTGCATAAAGTATCTTGCAAGAAGGTTGTTCATAAGAGAACTTTTGATGTTCGGTGTTATGAATACCATAAGGGCCATACTTTCATTATGAATGAGGTGTATGTTATGAATAATGATAATAATATATTACCTCTGCATTTACTTTCATAATTCATTCTAGAGTTTCATACATCCTAGCCCATTGCACAATGTTGTTGCAAAAGGGTTGTTCATAAAAGAACAATTGTTGTTCAGTATTATGAATAACATAAAGGGCCATGCTTCCATCCTAGATGGGACATATGTTATGAATATTGATGGTAATATGTTACATCCAGAACACTGACGCTAAATGTCGCAAGACTAAAAGAATACCACACAAATGTGGCACTGCATTTGGTCACATTGGAGAAACCCGCATGGAAAATTCCATTATGATGGATTTTGAAGTCGTTTGATTTTGAATCATCTGACACTTGCAACTTTCCTCTGAAAAGTGAAGTGACTGAAATACCGTTCACAGGCCATAAGGAACGAACAACAGACTTATTGGCGATCATACATATTGATGTGTGTAGTCCAATAAATGTTGTTCGTAGTGGATTTATCTTTCTTCAGAAATGACTCAAGTAGATATATGGATATTTGAGGAGATGTAAGTCTGGATCCTTTGAAATCATTCAAAAGGTTTTCAAAATGAAGTAGAAATTATTGTAACAAGAAAAATTATGTTTCTGCAAATTAGATTGCGAAAAGGAATATTTGAGTTACAAGTTTAGCGAATTTCTGATGAGTTGTGAAAAGAGCTTCATAACTTACATCTCCCGGAACACCACTGTGAGTTGAATGTCTGTGAAGATGTTATCAAATCATTCATGACATGGTGAGATCAAAGATGACATAAATCAATTTGCCATTATCCCTTTTAAAGTAATGCTTTAGAGATAACGGCTTTTACACTGAAAAGAGTGCCATCAGATCTGTTTAAATGACTCCATGGTATAGTACACCCAACCATGATATATCTTTTCTTAACATTTGGAATATGGGGCTTGTGTAAAATGTTTACAAACCAATTCCAAATCAGACAAGTGCTACTTTGTTGGTTATCCCAAGTAATTGGGTATTCCTCCCTCACTATACCGAGGCAAATAGCTTTGCCACAAAGAACGGTATGCTTTTTGAAGAAAATGATTCTTTCAAAAAGGTGAGTGGGAGAACAGTGCAACTCGATGAGATAACAATATCTTCGTCATCAGATCAAAGGAAAGAGACCTTGGAAGTGATTCCAGAGTTTCCTACTGTGATGAGATGTATGGACTTCAGTCGAACTTGCAGCTGAACCACGTAGGAAAAACTCGAGCAAACCTCTCTGGTGCACATACGAGATATTGTTGTTAGACAAGAGTATACCTACAATACACAAGGAAGCGTTGATGGGGCCTGACTCTGGATTGGCTAAATGCCAATATAATCCAAGATAGTTTCCATAAAATGATTCAAGATTTAAATCTTGATAAACCCTCCAGAAGAGTTATAGTCTAACGGATTTTATTGGAACTAAAAACTGATACGGATAAAAATGTTCTATCCATAAAGCTCGACTTGTTGCAATAACAAATTGAAGGAGTTGACTATGATGAGATTGTCTCACTGTAGCGATGCTTAAAGTCAGATCGGGTTAAACTAGCAATTAAGACATATTTCAATCATGAGATATGAAACATGGATGACGAAAGGATTTCCATCTGATGGAAATGAAACCAAATACTTGCATGTGATACAGTCCAAGGTATTTTGTCAATCCAGAGAATGCTAGTGAGTGTGCAAACTTCAGAGTTCCAGCGATGGATAGAAGATCGCAAAATGGAGTTGGAATCTTTGTGTTTTGATGAAATGGTCAAAGGGGTTTGACTTCATCAATGGGTAACGAAGATGCTTGTGATTCAAGAAAGTAAGTGGGACCATAATAATATTTCTAAACACCATGTGTGTTTGACACATTGTTAAATGGAAATAAATTTCTTGACACAAATTAGGACTTCATTTGAAAATAGTTTTTCGATGAAGTGCTTGGGCTAAATAACCTCAATATTAGGCATGATGATCTATGGAGATAGATTTACCTAATGATGATCTATTGACAAGATGCTAAAACAGTTTAGCACTAAAAACATCTAGGAGAGATTTTTGCCGAAGTCACATGGAAAGAGTTTTTGCAAGACTAGGTGTCCAAAAACAATGATGAGTAAAATATATGATGGAGTTTCCACACACTCTTATGTTTGGATTAATCATGTATTCCATGGTATGTAAAAACAACCAGATATGTCCAATACTCCAAAGTTGTTGCGAGTATAGATACCAAAGTGATCAAAAGTACTGATCATGGGACAGCAGTGAAAAAATGTCATTGAGTACTGAAGTAGCACTAATGACATGTTTTCTCGCAAGCGGAGATCATGAAGAGTTCGTTGTAAAATGTTACATTGATACAATCATCATCTTTTCTCCATGCGATTTTTGATTTAAATAGAGGGTTTTGTGTAATACACAATATGGTGGGAAAGTTTGTTGGAAATTGTTCCAAACAAGTTACTATGGCGAATTCTATAACACAGGTGAAGTATATTGCCGCTTTTGAAGCGACAAAGAAAATGTTGAATCATATAGTTCATTCATGAACTTAGTATGGTTCAAAGAAGGCTTTGGTCAATGGGACACTATTGCGAATAGTTGCTCCATAGCTCAGTCTGAGGAATCAAGGTTCGACCTATGATTCGCATATATACAAAGCCAAGTCCACACAAAATGCGTGAAAACGCGAGGACATGCAGAGATACACACGGAGATGAAGTCGTCAGATCCATTGGACATCGGGCTATACCACATGCGAAGCATATTTTACACCAGTGTGCCATGGGTGTAAAGTGCGTTAGCATTAACTAGATTATTGACTCTAGTGCAAGTGGGAGTAAGTAGGAGATATGCCCTAGAGGCAATAAAAAATGTTATTGATTATCTCCCTGTTCATAATTATGCTTATGTTCTATGCTATAACTGCTATGGTTCTTGAGTCTACAATAACATGAGGCTCGGAGGAAGACTCATATGCACGTGTGGAATAATAAACGGTAAGATGTATTCCTAGTCTGGCCTCTAACACTAGCTCAAGTGTTGCATGATGGTACTGTTTTCCTGATCATGGGCATGTCTATGCCAGCAACTTTGGGAGCACAATGTTAGGAAAACACTTGTGTTGAATCGACCCGATTAATGTTATGCTATGAGATACATTCGTCACAAGTTAATGGTTAATAACACAGAGAAAGTTTACGTTTGCATAATTCCTTAGACTATGAGAGTATCGTGTTTCTTCATGCTTGCTTCATGAACTTTGGGGTTTGTTAAACGTCATCCGTAAATAGGTTTCTATTACGTCGGCTTACGGGTTCATGGAAAAGTATGTCAAGTAACTTGATAGCTCAAGATTGGGATTTGCTCCTCCGACGATGGAGAGATATCTCTGGGCCCTCTCGGTGTTACGGTATCCATCATCGTCTGGCCAGACATAGGGTGATTTGATCACAGGGATGCCACAACATGGTAACGAGAAAAGAGAACAATACCGGTAACAAGGGAACTGGTATAGTGAACAAGTTGTTGATTCACAGGGATACCAATACATCTCACCTCGGGTATTTGTAACATATGATGAAGCAACAGGAATAGCACACGATAACTGGAGGTTCACTCGAATATTTTTTCGTGTGGGTATAGGGGTCAATATGGGTGTCCACGGCTCCGATGTTAATCATTAAGCGGAAAGTGTTTCGGGTCATGTATATACTTCACCGAACCTATAGGGTCACACGCTTACGGGTCATCTATCTGCTGAATACTAGACAGGGAGTCTGAGAGAAAATCACCAGAAAAGTTTCGGTCGCACCGGACACGTTCCGGAGAGGACACAGGAATAGTTCCGGTAAAACTGAAAAGTTTTTTCAGGGTATATCATTAAGTCAAATTGGTTTCGGCACACGCTTGATAATTCTTGGAGGGTGCCAGAATCATTCTGGAAACCTCTGGGAATTTTCTGAGATAAAAACCGAAAATGTTCCGGAGCTGCCGGAACCGGCTTGGTTGCTTTTCGCAGATGAAAATCACTAATCCGAAATTGTTTCCGAACGTGTCCAAAATCATTTGTGTGGGTACTCGAATTATTCTAAGCCCCACAGAAATATTTTCGGATTTAACGGTCACGGAAAATTGTCTCCGTGAGTAGTGAAAATCACTTTATGGATATTTTTATGGAAAGCCACCTTTTGGGGCTTTACCCAAAAGGCTTCTAGAAGGACTTGGGGATCATGGAACCCCCTTTAGGGGGCCCCCATGAAGGTGGGACGTTCAAGGGTGCAGCTCCTCCATGGAGTTCCACTTGTCATCCCTATATGCCCTTTGTGACCATTATGTGTGACATAAAGTGTGGGCATTTTGGGTTTTTCATGTGCCCCCTTACCCCTTGGGTTTTCCTATAAATAGAGTTGGAGAGGCACTCTCCACAATCATCCTTGCTCTCATACACATGCCATATACTTGTCCGGCTTCTCTCTCCCTCCCCACGAAATAGTTTCGTAGAGCCGAAAGGCTGTATGGGTTCTGGTGGGAACTAGTTCTGGACGATGAAGCCCTGCTGGATAGCTGACACCGTATGTGTGCAACCCCGTAGAGAGGTCGTTGTTTCGATCTTTTGCCCGAGGGGCTGTTCGAGTATCCTCCCGAAGGGCTGTCCGAGTTTCCATTCGAGTTTCGAGGGTCCTCCCGGAGGTCTGTCCATGACATCGTCCGAGGGACTGTCCAACAAGGAAGTACATCCTCGTAGTTGGGAGGTTGTAAATCCTAGCTGCGGGGATCTTCACCGACGATCTCCACCGACTCTTCTTCCACTGCGCTTCGAGTCGGTACAGGTCAGATCAAACCTTGTATGCAGTGTCCATAGTGGTCCTGGGCTGGTGGGTAGGTCGGGAATTTTTTGTTTTCTTCTGCGTTACCCTACACTTTCTTCTAACAACCATCAGAAATTTTACTTGGAGCTATATTTTTATTCGTCACATATCATGAGTTTTGCTTTGAGCGTCCTGTATCATATGAGTCTTTGCTTATTTTGCTTTTTAGTTTGTCACAACTAACCTTGCTGAACACATCTATTTGAGAGAGGCAAAATTATGCTATGATTTTTTAGAATTTCTCTATATGATTCAATTAATTTTTTTGAGCTATGGAATTGCTCTAGTACTTCACTTATATCTTTTTGAGCGCGGTGTGCTTTAATATTTTCAAAGAAATGCTCTCATGCTTAACTTAGATTTATTTGAGAGTTAGTAATTTTTGAAGAAATTCACTCATTCTTCACTTATATTATTTTGAGAGATGAAAATCTTTATGCACATGTTCTTCAGTTAAATTTGTTTGAGCTTGTTGAAAGCAATTGCAACATATGAAACTAGTCCCGAAGTGATAGATATTCAAGAGGGATATAATAAAAACATTCATGAGGATCATTGGACAAAATAAACTTGATTCTTTGTAATAGTTTTGAGATATGATGATAGTAATATGTGAGTCATGTTGGTGAGTAATTATGCTTTAGTAAGAATATCGGTGTTAAGGTTTGTGATTCCCTATGCAAGCACGAAAGTCTATAGTTATGCAATGAAATTACATCCTACTTGTGGTGCATTATTCGGTGTTAGTTATGCTTAATGCTCGTTTATGAGAATTTTTGTTTCTTGGTTGGTTGCTTCTCAATCTTTTTGCTGGCCTCCACTTGTACTAAGTAGGAATACTACTTGTGCATCCAAAGTCCTTAAACCCAGTTTTGCCATATGAGTCCACCATACCTACCTATATGCGGTATTTCCATGCCATTCTAAGTAAATTTGTATGTGCCAACTCTAATTTTCTAAATGAATTTCCCTTTTGTGTGCCCGTACCACTCATGAAACGGCAGGGGGTGGCCAATATTTTTCCATGCTAGATGTTTTATTCTCAAGATGTGTATTTACTCATTTGTCATTGCACGAGAGTGTGGCGGTAATAGGGATGCCCAGTCCTGAAATAAAAAATAAATTTACTTTATGTTGTCAAATAATAAATTTCTTGGAAAATGTTGGTATGGAAGGCACCCGAGGATACGGCTAGCCATGGATTATGAAAGAATGGTGGAAAAAGGAATAAACTTTATTTTCTGTTTGGGAACCGCCTATGATATATGTAGCATGGAAAGTATTGGGAATTCTCGGTCGTTTTCGTTTACAGGAAAATCATGCCTCTCAAAATGTTTTTATCTCTCAATTTTTTTTCCTTTGAGCTCTGGCACCTCTACAAATCTCTACTTCCCTCCGTGAAGGGCCTATCTATTTACTTTATGCAATTTTTATTTTCATTTGAGTCTTCATCTTCTCTTATAAAGCACCAACTAAGGGGCACTATGATCATACTTGAGCATTGGATGTAGCTAATATTCGAGTGTGTTTTGTGAATGGATCAATGATTGAGCATGATGGGCTAGGGATAACTTTCTTTAGTGTTGATATTTTGAAAGATATGGATGCTTATTGATATGCTTGAGTATTGAAGTATTCATGTCAATTATATACTATTTCTTTGAACCATCTAAAAGTCCAAATGTCCATTCTACAAAAGAAAAAGAATATGTGATGAACATGTTAGGCAGCATTCCACATCAAAAAAATTGTTTTTATCATTTACCTACTCGAGGACGAGCAGGAATTAAGCTTGGGGATGCTGATATGTCTCCAACATATCTATAATTTTTTATTGTTTCATGCTGTTATATTATCATTCTTGGATGTTTTACAATCATTTTATAGCAACTTTATATCATTTTTGGGACTAACCTACTGACATAGTGACCGGTGCCAGTTTCTATTTTTTGCTTGTTTTTTACTTCGCAGAATATCAGTACCAAATGGAGTCCAAACGCAGCGCAACTTTTTATAGATTTTTTTTGGACCAGAAGACAACTTGGGTTGTGCCCACCTCGATGACCTCCCGCACCGCCTCTTTGCCCAATAAAAACCCAAATATTCCAGAAACCCTCGGAGAGTCGACAAAACACAATTCCAGCCGCCGCAAGTTCCAGAACCACGAGATCCAATCTAGACACCATCATGGAGGGGTTCATCATCCTCATTGGTGCTCCTCCGATGATGCGTGAGTAGTTCACCATAGACCTACGGGTCCGTAGGAAGTAGCTAGATGGTTCTTCTCTCTTTTTGATTCTCAATACAATGGTTCCTTGGATATCTATTTGATGTAATGACTTTTTGCTGTGTGTTTGTTGGGATCCGATGAAGTTCGAGTTTATGATCAGATCTATATCCATGAAAGTTATTTGAGTCTTCTTTGACCTCTTATATGCATGATTATTTATAGCCTCGTATTTCTTATCTGAATCTTTGGTTTAGATAGGCCAACTACATTGATTTTTCTTGCAATGGGAAGACGTGCTTTGTGATGGGTTCGATCTTACGGTGTCCTCACCCAGTGACAGAATGGGTAGCGAGGCACGTATGTATTGGTGCTATTAAGGATAACAAGATGGGGTCTGTTCCTACATGAATAGATCTTATTGCATTACTCTGTTTCTTATTGCATTACGCCATTTCTCCATGGACTTAATAAACTAGATGCATGCTGGATAGCGATCGATGTGTGGAGTAATAGTAGTAGATGCAAAATCGTTTCGGTCTACTAATCTTGGACGTGATGTCTATATATTTGATCATTGCCTTGGTATCGTCTTAATTATTTGTTCTTCTATCAATTGCCTAACAGTAATTTGTTTACCCACCGTATTGTATTTTCTAGAGAGAAGCCACTAGTGAAATCTACGGCCCCCGCGTCGATCTTTTATCATATTGCTTTCCAATCTATCATTTATCATATTTGTTTTCAGATCTATTATTCCAACAACCCAAAAATACCTTGTTGCACTTTTCTTTACTTATTTTATTTCATGTTTTATTCAGATCTATTTACCCAATATCATAAAACCTAATCTATCTTTTTACCGAGGAGGGATTGACAACCCCTCTTACGCGTCGGGTTGCAAGTATTTGTTCTTTGTGTGCAGATACCGTTTACATAGCTTGGCTTGGACCTCCTACTGGATTGATACCTTGGTTTCATACCTGAGGGAAATACTTACCGTAGTTGTGCTGCATCATCCCTTCCTCTTTGGGGAAATACCAACGCAGTCTCAAGCCATATCACAGCCCGCCTGGCGGCCCAGCAAAGGCCCAGCCCAGCAACCTTCCTCCTTTGTCTTCGTCCTCCTCCGCTAGTTGGCACGAGGGCTTGTGCCCATGGAACGCACGCATGTGCCCGGCCACCTCCTCTCTGCATGCTCCTCTTGAAGTAGCCCCAGATACAGATTAATATTATTTCCTAGTTGTTTTGGCCCTTTAATCAGCATGGTCATGTGTATGTACTTTGACTTCGTGCACCTCCAGAGGGGAGGTTGTACATCCATACTAACACTGGCCATGTGCTATGATTGGTGTTCTGGTTGCCAAATTGATTCATGCCATCGGTACATGCGCCAAGCATGATGTTCCTTGCATCACCTGCGAAATATCGATATTCGCCATTGAACGCTCTCGAGTGGCTGCATCCGCGAGGTGTCTCAGCTTCGGATCATCTCAATCGTCAGGCCTTTTCCTCTCCGCATGCCAACACATGAGCTTTGCTTCCTCGGGATCAATGAAAAACCATTGCAGACGGGGAGTGACCAGTAAGTACCATACAATTTTCCGGGGAGATTTCTTTCCGGCCTTCTTGTATCGAGAAGCATTGCACACCGGACAACTGGTTTTTCCGCGTGCTCCTTCTGATAAATGGTGCAATCGTTGATGCATGCATGGTATCTAATGTGCGACAGATCAAGAGGGCACACGATCTTCTTGGCCTCATCCACACTAGTAGGACATAGATTCCCCGTGGGTAGAACCTTCTTTAGGTACTTGAGAAGCTCATCGAGGCTACTGTCGGTCCATTTGTTTTTAGCCTTCGCCTTCAGAAGTTCTAGTGTGAAACTCAAGTGAGTCACCTCGGGATCGCAACCATCATACAATGGAGTGTTCGAGTCTACCACCAGTTGCTCCAGCTTGGCCTCCTCTCTACAAGCAGCTCTGTAGGTACTCGTCTCCTTGCGAAGCAGGTCTCGAACATGATGGTCCCACACGATTGAACTTAGTAGCGATGAAGTCTGCGGCGTGTCCACGTTTTCTCCGCCGCCATGACCGGCTTCTTCTCTGTCGTCATGTCCGGCCTCTTCCCCGCTGCCATGTTCGGCCCCTTCTCCGCCTCCATTATCGGTCATCTCTTCGTTTGGCCCCATGTCGTCATTGGCTGCCCCGTCGGCGTCCTCATCATCATCATCTTCAATTATGCACCGAGTATAGCCATCCATGAAACCAATCATGAGCAGGTGCGCCATCAAACGACCATCCTCATTGGGGTCGAGCCAAACTCCACGTTTGCATCTTCGACACGGACATAAAATCTCTATCCATTTTATTTTCATTCATGTCATGCATCGCCGATCGCAACCACCTTTGCACAATCGTTCCACTGACCACCATGAACGCCTGCGCGGTAATAATAAACAAATTGGTTATAAAAATGCATGCATGCATCAAAGTCATACAAAAATTCAGCATGACCTTCCCTAAAAATAGTACATGTAGAGTTTGGCCGAAATTTACCGAAACAGAAATAAATCGACATTTCGGCAAAACATAGGCAACTCAAGCACAATTCGGCGGCAACTCATGCCACACATACAATTCCCACCATATCGCCCGATTACGTCTTATCGCACACATACACATATTTCCATTCTTGCAAAAGCACAAATTTTTAATCACCTATCTCGAGATCAAGCACGGTGATGATGATGTCGACCGGTGTCTTCACACACCTAGGGAGTGACCAAAAGTGGACAAAGCTTACTTCTTGACATGGCTAGATCTAGTTAGGAAGGTACATAGGTCACTTCATTAAATGGGTGGATCTACCTAGCTAGTTGGGGAAGGATATGACTCTAACTAGTGGAGGGGGAGGAAAATTGAGGGAAAAGAGAAAGGAGTTGCATTAATGGAGGTGGTGTAGTTAGCTAGGAGCATTAAAGAGAGAGAAAGAGTGGTAGAAGAAAGAGAGTAATGGGGGGAGAAGTAGCAAGGAAGAAGCAAAGTGAGAGAGAGAGGAGGTGGGAGCTAGGGGAAAGTGAAAGGAAGAGATGATGGGGGAGGGGAGAAGGTAGGAAAAGGTGTGGAAATTATAGTCGTAGCGCATTTTCGTGTAGCCGGGCTACTGCTATCTGGGTAGCAGTAGCGCCCTTGGCCACCGCGCGCTACTGTTAATTAACAGTAGCGCCTGTTTTTAACCAGCGCTGCCGATAAGCCTCCATGTATAAGGTTTTTCCAAGTAGTGATCGTGAGGGCCGCGTCAGCTGCGTCATCCTCGACGGACGCGGGGAGCAGTGCCGCCTCGACCACGGGCGCCGACGTGGCCACAAGCGCCATAGCCACGGGCGCCGCCACGACCACGGGGGCCACCGCCGCAGCCACGAGCGCGGCCGCCATCGCCGGCGCCGCTACTGGAGACGACCCCGATGGTTTTTTTCTACGTCAACGTCGACCCGGAGAGGTGATCAGCGCTGTCATCTCGTCATTTTTTGTTCATTAATTTGATTTGTTCTTTTTTTGCTTAATTAAAATGGTAAAAATTATGCTATATATATAGCTAGATTATATATAAAACTAATTTAATTTGCAGCTAGCAGCAAAACTTAATTGTAGTTGAAAATTTGCAAGACCATCAAAATGTTTCATGAATGCACATGCTGAAAATATGCATGGAATTAATTTTCAGAGACTTATTTTCTTCTCTGTTTTGTATTTTTTTCCATTCTAGCCAGTTTGTCACGGTTTTTATAATTTATTAAGTTACAATAATTCTAATTATTAGAGTGTAAATATGTAGGCACGATCACCCTGCCAACGATCATCCATATGTCGAGACCACGAGTGAGGAGAGGCCGCCCGAGCTTCCCGTTTTCGTTGAGGGGCCGAGGACGCCCTCCGACCTCCACTCCGAGGAGGACTTTGACTGGATCCTGTTCAACGAAGGGCGGCCCACGCCGGTCAACGAGGAGGACGACGATGAGTATGAGGCAGACGAAGACGAGGATGAGGAGGAGGAGGAGGAGAACGATGAGGTCGACCAGGACGAGGACGATGATGACCAGCTGGCGGTCAACAGCAAGCGTCGTCGCCCAGATAATGGTCAGGAGGGGGCATCAAAGAAGAAGAAGTTTTAGACGCGGCCTCGATATCTTTTATGCACATATATGGACCTAGCTAGCTATATACAGTTATAGTAGCTTTATTTCGAGGTTCCGTGATCGACATATGTGTGGTACAATGATCTAGCTAGAGCATTTATGGACTTTTGTTGCTTCTTTTGTTGCTATTTGTTGGCTTGTGTGACTGTTTAATATTTTTATTTTTATGCATGGATGCAAAGATATCTATATTTGTACTCCCTCCGTTCATAATTACTTGTCTCGGAAATGGATGTATCTAGAACTAAAATACGTCTAGATACATCCATTTCTGCGACAAGTAATTCCGAACGGAGGGAGCATGTGCCTAGCTATATAGCTAGTATATAGCACTACTTTAATTAGATGAAATGCTACGAGCGAGTAGCTCGGATCCTCTGGAGAATCCAGCAGTGAGTGCAAAAGATACAATTAACATATTCAATCACTTAATTAAGCTTTAACGATGCGATTAAGAGATCACATATATATCGATCCACCAATACACAGATCAAACAAACAACTAATAACATAAGATGTTTGGGGGGCATGCTTCAGTTTCGAGCTGCCGCCCAAAGGAGATGAGCTGGTTGCGACTATGAGGACGAGGACAAACATAGAAGATCATGGCTGGTCAGGCAAAGGAGCGGGACGAATATGGGCGATTTGGTGCAAGCGGTCAGACGGACATGGCTTGCGCGTCCACGTGTCCCCATATCGGCCACCGATTGAGGCTGGATATGGGGAGTACACAACATATGTGTACACCCCTCTTGCTCTGGTCAGCTGGACCGGTGTATAAGTGAAGGTCAATGGAGGCATGCATGTAT
This sequence comes from Thinopyrum elongatum, assembly GCA_011799875.1. Classification (NCBI taxonomy): domain Eukaryota; kingdom Viridiplantae; phylum Streptophyta; class Magnoliopsida; order Poales; family Poaceae; genus Thinopyrum; species Thinopyrum elongatum. The sequence continues at coordinate 1,144,441 of CM022302.1, forward strand.
GCAGGTTTGCACCGACACAAATCAAATATTCGGAGGGCCCCACTCGTACTTTTCGGTCAATAGTCATCTCCGATGCCCAACCTCTAACCGGACAGTGGGCACTCCCGCGTCGACCGCCCCGGCCAACCCAAACCCCCCCCCCCCCCCCCCCCCCCCCTCACTCGCGTGCCCTTCCTACCCGAAACTATCACCGTCGCTCGAGAGAGTTAGTGCCGCATTCATGCCCGCGCGCCCAGAGCGGACGAGACCTCTCAGTGGCGCCGACATTGAAGCGGTGCGCTGGCGTAGATAGCGTTGCCCGTGCCACTTCCCGCTGCACGCGACTGCTCCGTGTTCAAACGATATCACGACCGCCCATCCGTCTGCCTGCCGCCCACATTAATGACAAGCGGTTGCCGAGGAAACTACTCTGCCTCCACTCGTCAGTCCCTCTGCCGCCCACACCATTGCCATTCACCCGGTATAAAAACCGCAACTCCGACCATATAGCCGCATTCATCCTCCTCCGGTCCATTTCTCATCTTCTGCACCAATCCCACGCCATGAGCACCTAAGCTCTCTGGGACAGATTGTCGCAGGAGCACAAGGAGATGGCGGAATGGCCGACGATGTATGTCCCAATGGAGGACATGGCCGAGGATGAGCTGGCGACACCCTCCTCGCCGGCGCCACCCTTGAGGGTGCATTGCACCATGACCATTGGGTCATTGTCAGTCTTTTATGCATATATACGTCAATCTTTGTGTATATGCAGAGAAGGTTCATATTGATAGTCCATATCCACCTAAAAGTGTACAATGATGACAGAAGTTTAATTTGGTCGGACGATGCGGCTATTTAGGTTGGTCGAGTCACTCCTCATGCGGGTGAGGTGGGACTAAAGCACAACTTTGGCCTTGCTGGGCAGGCTGGCTGCGAAGGGTCATATGTTAACCGAGTTCCACCAATCAGGAACTCGGCACCACTGTGACCCATGAACTTCCACCCAACCACGTAATCGCTGGTACCACCTGTCGTTACCGATTTTCGTCTGCATGCAACTGGGTATAAACGTGAGTTTTTCTGTAAAAAAAAATGTATGGCTTTAACCAGGCGGGGTTGTGTGTTTTAAATAGCCGTGTACTCCAAAAGCACTGAGTTTCTTTCTCAACCATCAATGCTCTCTCTATGAAGCACATAATCAATCGTTTGTAGTGTAACACGATAGTTCAACACCTTCACAAAGTGAGGATTCATGGATATAATCACATTGAGAGAGAGTTTTTAAGTTAATTATTTTTCCAGCGAGGAGAGGCCGCCCGAGCTTGTCTTTACCGACAAGGGTGGGCCAAGGAATCCCTCCGACCTCTACACTTCCGAGGACTCCGAGTACATGAGGTTCTAGGAAGGGACCCCGCACCTGCCGGCCAACGAGGACGATGACAACGAGGAGGCGGAGGATGAGGAGCACGATGGTGGTGAGGAGGAGGAGGAGCTTTTGTGGTTTGTATGCAGTACTTTAATTAGATGAAATGCTACGGGCTAGTAGCTAGCCGTTGTCGGATCCTTGGAAGAATGAAGTAGTGAGTGCAAATTAAAAGATAGAACATATTTCTCGAAAATGGCAGTATGGACTGATGGAGCCTAATGAAATATTCAAAAATATTTCTCGAAACAGGCAGTATGGACCAACGGAGCTTAATGAAATGATTCAAAAAAGACTCGAGCAGTCAGCAATGCAATTAATTATGTATACGATCTGTAACTATGAAAGTTATATCCACCACAAAGAAGTTTCATAGTGACAGTCATATCCACCACAAAGTGTAATGATGACTGGAGCTTATTGCATCTGACAAAGCAGCTATTGAGGCTGGTCAAGTCGCTCCTCAAGAACCTAGGTGGGACTAAACCACTAGCTATGTTTGCCGAGTTCTTTCCGTCGGGAACTCGGCAAAGATATGAACCCTGGAATTCCGGTAAGAAAATGAAAATTGAAAAATGTTTCAAGTACAAACCAGGAAAACAACACCGATGACGATCATTTACAACTACGACCTCAGAGCATATCAACGGTATTAAACAGTCCCACATGTTTCAAAAAAGAGCCGACCACCGGCGGAGCTTGATGAAATGATTCAAAAAAGAGCCGAGCAGTCAGCAATGCTCACTTTGTGAGGGATACATACTGTCATTATGAAACTCTCTGCTTAAGACAAGCAGAGAAGATATACTTATGTTAGGTAGCGAAGATTCATAGTGACAGTCATATCTTCCACAAAGGGTGCAACGATGACCGTAACTTACTGCTTCTGGACGAGGCGGCAATTTAAACTGGTCCCGTCGCTCCTCAAGCATCGAGGTGGGACTAAACACAAGTACAGGATCATAACTTTGCCGAGTTCTTTCTAGAGGCAACTCGGAAAAAAATATGACCCCTGAAATTACGATTTAAAAAAAATAATATTAGAAAATGTGTACCGAGTTGCCGTTAGACGAAACTCAGCACGCGAAGGCCGCTGTCACGGCTCCATCTCTAGCTGCAAGGTATGGCCCACATGTCTGTATTCGCCGAGTTTTTTCTATTTGCCGAGTCGTTTTTCTTCAGAACCTGGCAAAGGCGCAGGTCTGCCGAGTTTCATCTCATTGCCGAGTCGGATTTTGGATCAAACTCAGCAGACAGAAGTTCGCCGAGTTCCCGATAGAATGAACTCGGCGAAGTCTTGGAAGTCGGGACAAAACCATATTCTAGTAGTGAAGTGTAAAACAACTACAGATATTTTAATGGCATATGATTTGTCTTTTGTTTCCTTCAATATTAAATATATGTAAACTTAACTCTAATCATACAGATGATCAAATGGACAATACAATGAGAAGATTTGAATTTACTAGTTTTATTATGAGGTTTCAAAGAAAAACACGGAGGGACACCACTTGAAGGGACCGGGCCGTAGAGGAAACCAAGGAAGTACTCTGAATGCAGGCCCGTCGACAAGGCAGGCCAAAGTGGCCGATGGCACAGGGCCCCCAAATCACTAGATACTGTGTAGGCTTAATCAGAAAATGAAAAAAACCCAGCAGCGAAACGAATGCCCAGCCGTCCTGATGGATCGCTGCAGGCCTGCGTCCTGCTCACTTCGCCCTTTCGCGATTTGGCTGTTCCCTCGATCGCGTGCCCGGCTTGCCCTAGTGCGCCGCTGCGTAACGAGCGATTGATCAAGGGCGCCTTCGCCTGCCGCCAGCCAATTCCTTTCCATCTGCCGGCCGCCGCCCGTCGCGTAAGTAGATTTTGTTTAATCTCCAATTTCCGGTTTCTTCCTCAATTCAGCACGCACGGTCAAATCTTCTGATGGGATTTATTAGTCCTTGCACCATATACTTGTTCTGCTGATTATTTTTTCTTCATGTGAGTATATGACAGTTTTATATGTCAGTCAATTTTTAGGCTTTTTGTGTTCTGCCGAGCCTTTGTTGATTGTCCCTATTTTCAACAATGTGTAACACACTAACTGATAATAAATCCTGTAGGATTCTTTGTTATACTATAGATAGATTAATAATAATTTATAAATTACATTACGTTCTACAGCCCAAGGTTCTGACTTCACATGAATTGGTAGAACAGTTTTATGAAGGTAGGTGCTCATACTTCATTTTTTTAACACATGAGGCCAGTTTATTAATTTAGCGCTACATTTCCTCTTTTAGCACTCATGTTTGATATATTTCTAAATATTGTATGGAGTAACACATATTTGTATTGAATTAACACATATTGGAAGTTATACCATAAAAAGGAAGTATGGTTTGATTATATTAGTTCTTTACTTATAGGATTTTGAAAATTTCCGGAGCCCCATTTAACATTTCGCACCGGGCCCCCAAAATTCTAGAGACGGCCCTGTCTGAATGGACCCAGTATATTATGTGGTTTCCGTAGGCAAAATGATTTCCTCAACCTAAGCGGGACGAGTGTAAATGTTGACAAAAATCGGGTCTTAGTTACTCAATAATGATAGAGAAGAGACGAGAATGACAGAGACGAGACAGAAATCGCATCAATTCAATGTATAGAGACGAGCCTGGGAAGGACGAGAGTGAATGCTGACAAAATTCGTGGGCTAGGTATCTGGACATTTGGACGCTCGAGTCCACGAGGTTTTATCGGCCCGACCCTCGCGATTTCCCTGGGATACGATCCACGCCTCACAACATCGGGAAAGAATCCCACGTCTCGCTCGCTGGCGGCGGCTGTCTCTGACCTTACCCTCATGCAGCCGCCTCCTCCCTCCATGCCACACCGTGATGCCTCCCCTCCCCTGCTTCGACCCTGCCTCCGTGGTGCTCAACAGCGATGGCCGCAGCGTTATATCCTCCACTAGGTCGCGCCACAAGGGATGTTGCCGGCGGCGGTGACGTGGTGGTGGTGGTGGCCGTGAAGACGACGGTGATAGCGAGGATGCACGTCCAAAGGTGGCTCGTCGGCAGCAAGATCCGTGTACCTGCCTCTCAACGGAAGCCACAAGGGTTGTCGTGCGCCCAGCTGTGGCATCAATCCTGAAGATACGATGGGGTTTGCCATGTCTTATTTTGCTGCAGTTCTACGCCATTTTTTTCTGTAGTGGGGGATTTGCCGCTTTGAGCAAAATGTCGTTCCCAATTTTCCACGGGGCTTCTAGTTTGGGAAAGAAAATTCAACCTGGGCAGCTATTCCTGCAACTCCCCTAACATCCAAAAGAAGCCCGAAAGGGCCAACCACATGGTTGAAAACGAGTTGTTATAGTATATGATGTTGTAGTATGATGTTAATAATGGCTGATATCAATTTGGACTTCGCTGCTATAGTATGATGTTGACAGGAGGTACAATCCTTATTATAGGAAAATATAATTTTGCACGTGTGGAATAAATTTTTTTGGTTTCAGTTGCATGTGGTGACAGTGTCCAATTTCCTGGATGTTGATTAATTTTGAGGACATGTAATAACGTCCCAATTTTCCACGGGGCTGCTATTCCCCCCTAACATCCAAAAGACTGAAAGGGCCAACCACATGTGGTTTCCATGGTTGAAAACGAGTTGCCGGACATATGAAAATATAATTTTGAGCCTAAGCCACAAGAGTCGTAAAGGCTGATATCCTTATCATATGAAAATATAATTTTGCACGTGTAGAATAATATTTTTTGGCTTCAGTTGCATATGGTGACAGTGTCCAATTTGCCGGACATTGATTAATTTTGAGGACATGTTTTTTTTGTGTTGCCGACCCGCCATCTAGACATATTCGTAGGTCTTTCCAAAGGACTTGTATGTTAGCCATGTGAAATACTCCATCCGTCCCACAATGTAAGACGGAGAGAATATTACTTATTGAGTACAGTCTGCTCTTTTACGACCCACTCAATTAAACTATTTAGACTCACATGATAGCTTGCAAAAACGTCTTACACCGTGGGAAGGATGGAGTATTACTTGATTAGCATGATTGCCAGGCCATTTTTGCCACCCTTGTAGCTTGTTCACGGCTTCTTCTTGCATGCATTTGACACCATGTTTATTAAGTAGTGCGATGTGCACGGGCCCCTGTGAATTTGCTAGTGATTCATTGTGCCGTTCCTGGTTGGCTGGGCTGTGACGCAGGAAGGCGTCGCCTTTGGAGGATGGTGGAGATGGCCAGAAACTGAGAAAGGGGTCCAGCTGGATGAGATGCACTAATCATTCGTGAGAAGGGACACCTCCACCATAATCGATGTGGGACTAAACCCAACATCAGCCCTAGCACAATGATGTTTCTGGAACGACCAAGACAAGTTGTGGTAGCCTGGGCGGGTGCTGACGTAAACACTCCCAAACTTCTGTTATTCTGCAACATGCTCACCAAATATGGAAGCGATGCTTGGTTTCCGATTCAGAACACAAAAGAAAGAAACTACCTCATACCACCCCGTAACCCACCTTGCGCACAACCTCCCCGACTAGGCACCAGCCACCAATTAGCAACCACCGGCAACCCAATCCCGCAGCCACGATAGACCCAACTGACAACCCCTAGAATTATGTCGCCTGTGTGTCGGCGTCTTACTATGGAGCACCGCCCATGTCCTCGTGCCCCCCAGCGCCGACTACACTACTAGCGCATCGTTCTACACCACTTCCGCATCAGCGCTCCATGGTCCCGAGAGACGGCTAGGGCACCGAGGCCCCATATCCGACATGTTGCACGACCGCGTCTTCTTTAGGAGCCGGAATCAGCACCATCATGTGAACTATGGAGTCACCGGCTCCAGCACCTAGCTCCCGTCTCGTGGCCAGGTTGCTCCCGCTTCCCAGCTCCTGGTCGTCGGTTTCTAGGTCACATGTGGCCACCATGTAGGCCCATGCCCTGCTTGCCTCCTCCTCCGCGCGTGTCTATGTCCATATCACTTGCCTCACAAGACAAAGTTACAGTTGTGCTTGCCACTCCGGTGCGGAGCCATGGTCCCTTCAGGAGCTCCTCATGCTCCAGGTATCCAAGGAGGTCAAGGAGAAGAAAGGGGGAAGAGGGCCTACTGCTGTGTATTGTTTAATTCATGGTTCCTATCGAAGTGAACTGTTGTTGTTCACTTTGGCACAAACAGGAAGAAGGCAGAACAAAATTGAGAATATAAAAATGAAAAGGGAGGTGATATATTAAAAATGAGTGGTTTCCAAATTTGGATATAAAAAGGCACAACTTAAAGAATGAATGGAGTTAGTCCCTTCATATAGAATTTTTGAAACATGGAAATAACAAGTTAATTCTGAAATGCAACTCAGTTTGCACTGAAAAACTGCATCATCAGTTCACCCAGTATATAAAAATATATAAAATCAAATATACTTCCTTAGTCCAGAAATAACTGTCGCTCACAGGGATGTATCTAGCACTAAAATACGTTTACATACATCCTTTTAAGTGACAGTTATTTCCGGACGGAGGGAGTAGTTTCTAAGGTACGACAGTTCATTAAGACTCCCAGGAATTCAATGTATAAATATTTTATAAGTTGAAAACCACCGGCCAGAGAATTTTAGATAAATAACAATGTAAAAAATAATAACACATGGTGTATTTTTCCCCAAAAACATGAGAAGTTCTGAAAGATATCTAAAAGTTTGCAATAAAACGAAAATTGAAAAGGGTAACACCCATCATGAGAGGTGTCCCGTGAAGCAAAAAACGTAAGTAAAGATAGTCGAATTGACGAAGTAGAGTTTTGGGAAGTTCAATAGCGACTCCGAGAGAAGTTCTAGAGAAAATTTAATTTGTTCGGAAGATCATCATACAAAATTTTAGAGTTTGGAGACGACAAATAAAAAAAATCAGATAGAAAGAACTAAAAACAAAACGTGAGGGATTCCAGAAAAGTAGTATCGGATTTCCATTGTAAATATGAACTGCTGATGTATACTTTCCATATAAAACATATTAAATTCGTTTTCTCCGCAAAAATCTAGATGGTGCATCAAAAGGTCATTTAGATATGAATATAAGTATTATAAGGGATTGTAACTATTCTGTTACCAAATATATAGGGTAGCCTTGTAGGAACTTTGGGAAATAGTAACTTCTTTGGTGCAATGAATGTTGCTCAAAAGCTTAGCATGGATCATTAATTTAACCACCCTAAAAACTTCGATGGACCATCTATATGGCCACCCTAAAAGCTCTGCATGGACATCTTATTTTGCTGTTGGAGAGCAAGATAAGGGACGATATTGGTCTTTTAAGATGAGTCAAACTTGGTGACACTTGGTTGTCAAGCTGTAAGTGGTTTTGTTGATCGCCCGTGAATATTACTGAAAAGTGTAAAACAACTACATATATTTAGGGGCATATGATTGGTCTTTTGTTTCCTTCAATATTACATATATGTATACTTAATTCTAATCATACAGATGATACAATGAGAAGATAGGAATTTACTTGTTTTATTATGTGGTTTCAGAGAAAACACGTAGGGCCACCACTTGAAGGCAGGGGGCATAGAGGAAACCAAGGAACTACTCTGAATGGACCTAGTATATGTTGTTGCCGTAGGCAAAAAGAGTTCTTCAACCTAAGCGGCACGAGTGTAAATGTTGACAAGAATCGCGTCTTCGTTACTATATAATGATAGAGAAGAGACAGGAATGATTGAGACGAGAAAAAATAGCATCAATTCAATGTATGGAGACGAGCCTGAGCAGGGCCACTAGTAGAAAACAGAGCGTTCGTCATAGCCGGATCGGAGCATTAGTCCCGGTTGCATTATGATCCGGGACTAATGTGAGCATTAGTCCCGGTTCGAGCGGCTAGGGCACTGGGCAGGCATTAGTCCCGGTTTGAGCCACGAACCGGGACTAAAGGGTGTGATACCCTTTAGTCCCGGTTCGTGGCTCGAACCGGGAGTAAAGGTCTAAAGGTCAGACCTTTAGTCCCGGTTCGAGCCACGAACCGGGACTAAAGGGGTTGAGGCTTTAGTCCCGGTTGGTGGCTCGAACCGGGACTAAATGTTACACCTTTAGTCCCGGTTGGAGCCACGAACCGGGACTAAAGGGGTTTTGAAATTTGTTTTTTGTTTTTCCATTTGTCCTTTGTGTTTAGTTTCTGTTTTAAATTGCTTATATCTTTTAGGATATTTGATGTTTTTGAGCGATTCTTTTTGCATTAGATTCAAAATTTTGTCTAGTTTCTGTTTGTGCCATTAGTTTTCAAATTTGAATGATTTAAATATGAATTTGTTTAAATTTGCTTCAAATCCTAGATTGTGAATAATTTGAGTTCAAAAATAGTTTTTAATTTAATTCTTTTTGCTCCTTTGAGATGTAGATATGTTACTACATCTACTAGTTAGGAAAATTTAAAAACTTAAATTTGGACATGTTTTACAAAAAAAGTGTTATGAAAAAGTAAAACGGACATATTTTTTGCATACGATGTCGAAAAAAAACCGTATAATATATCAAGAAAATCAGCACGAAAATCCGCATCCGGTTCCGACTGCCAAAGGCGGTTTTGCATATTTTAGAATCCTCAAATTCTTAAAGGAAAAAAAGTTATGCTCAAATTTCAGTTTTTTTTAATTTTGGTTAAATCTGGTCAAACTGTGGTCAAACTATGGTCAAACTATGTATTCAAGAAATATTAGTGTTACTAAATAATTACTTTAGTTTTTTTGAATTTTGGTCAAACTGTGGTCAAATCTGGTCAAACTATGGTCAAACTGTGGTCAAACTATGGTCAAACTACTTATTCAAGAAATATTAGTGTTACTAAATAATTATTGTTTTTTAGAATAATAGTTTCAAACTCAAACGGTGCTTAATGCTCAAGTTCAACTCCTAAGGGTTAATACGATTGACAGCTTAGTATTGTCAGGAAAACAACAAGTGCAGACTCGAAAACTAGGGGAATAGAACTTGAAAGTTAAGCGTGCTCAGGCTGAGTGCTGATTAGAGATTAGAGATTGAATTCTGAAGCAGTGAGGAGGGAGGGGTGATTAGAGATTAAATTATCAAATAATTCAAAGATTTGAAAATTAAAAAAAAATCAAAAAAAAATTTTTCCAAAGAAATTCCTTTAGTCCCGGTTGGTGTTACCAACCGGGACTAAAGTTCTCCAGCCCGAGCTCCGGCAGGCGGCCACGTGGAGCCCCTTTAGTCCCGGTTCGTAAGCGAACCGGGACTAAAGGTCCGAGGCTTTAGTCCCGACCCTTTTGTCCCAGTTCCAGAACCGGGACTAAAGGCCCTCTGGAACCGGGACAAAAGCCATGTTTTCTACTAGTGGGCGAGCGTGAATGTTGACAAAATTGGTTTCTCTGTTAGTATACACCGATAGAGATGAGATGTTTAATCAGCATAAATCAAAGTATTAGTGATTTTGGTGCGTGTAATAATATTTCTGATTCCATGACCATGTGATGGAAAGTTCAAGTTCGTTGAATCTTGTCGATAAATTTGGTGGATGTCATTTTTTCATTTCTGACTACGTGTATGTTGGTGTCTTTCTCATGCATCACTTCTTTTTTTGTCTGATGGGTCATTTTGGCTTGTTTTGGTAGACGTGTTTGCTTTGAATTTATAGTTTTCTTGTTCTTATTCTCATACGATGATCATCTTTTTTCCATGCTTTGTCCACAAACTAGAACCGTGTCGTTGTTATCAATTGGGTAAAATTTCTTTGATGTGTAACCAAGTGTTATTGAGTGTTGTTTCTTTCAGATAGGAATTATAAATTGCTACGACTACTACAATATGTGATTTCCATAGTAAATCTAAACTATGTATATATATTTACTTTTCTATTCATGCACTTCTGCCTTCATTTTACATCGAATTTACAATTAACTTGCAGGCACATTTCCGTAAGTCTCTATAAGGGACATAGTCCAATTCTTGTGCTCCATGTAGAATTGATACCCTTACTTTGTAAACACTACAACTAAACCCTGCGCACTTGCAGGCCATCAGGTTTCGCGAGGGGTATCATTTTTTTATAAGTTCAAAACCACTGTCGAGAAAAGTTCTGAGAAAAACAATGTAACAAACACGAACAAATGGTTTGTTTTCTCCCATAAAACATGTAGGGCCACCCCTTTGAATGTAGGAGGACGGAAGTTTCAGGTTGGTTGATCGTGGTCGATCAATCGGGAGGATGTCATTTATTGGCTGCAAATTTGCTGCCGTTGTCTCTGTGGCGTATGACGTTGTTGTTTGTCTGGTGGGTCGTTTTGACATGCTGTAGGTGTACATGTTTGCTTTGAGTTCATACATTTCTTGCCATTGTCCTCATATGGTGTGTCTTTTTCCATGGCTTTTCCACAAAATATGCTCGTGTCATTGTCGTTATCAAGTTGGTATAATCTCCTTTGATGCGCAACCAAGGCTTATTGAGTGGGGTTTCCTTCAGATGGGATATGTAAGCTGTATGGACTTTTACATTACTATCAGATTTTTGTAGCAAATCTGAACAATCTACGTAAATTCACTTTCAGGTTTAGCCGATTAGATATATTTCTCACCCTCACAATAGTGCCTCAAACGGTGCTCCTAGTTAGTAAATATAAGTAAAAGATGGACTGACAGTCATTGTGCTACAAAATATATAGTGCAGCCTTGTAGGGACTTTGGGAAATAGTAACTTCTTTGGTGCAATGGATGTTGCTCAAAATGTTAGCATGGATCATTAATTTAACCGCCCTAAAAACTTTTGATGGGCCATCTATATTGGCCACCCTAAAAGCTCTGCATGGACAATTTTATTTGGCTGTTGGAGAGCAAGATAAGGGACGATATTAGTCTAACACTAACATTGTGCGACAATCTTTTAAGCTGAGTCAAACTTGGTGACAGATGGTTGTCAAGCTGCATGTGGTTTTGTTGATCGCTCGTGAATATTACAGAAAATCTCTAATAGAATTGCCGTTTATGCCAAGTTTCCAATAAACTCAGCAGAACACATATTAAACTCGGCGAAACCTTCACCGAGTGCCAAACTCGGCGCAGCGTACTCGGAAGGACGGGGTCCGGCAATCATTAATACTACCGCCTGCATGCTATCAAGAACTTCAGTGGATATATAAACAATGTTTGCTGAGTTCCGGTCAGAAAAAACTCGGCGAACCTCACCGTCAGACTGAAAACGCCGTTAACGGAAGTGCCATGATATACCCATTTTGCATCATGTTTATCTACTATTATTTATTATGTTTTGGGTCATTATTTCACTTTATGATACAATTCTTATGCGTTTTCTCTCTTATTTTGAAAGTTTGACATGAAGAGGGAGATTGTCGACCGATAGAATCAAGACCGGAAAGGGCTACATCAAAGATACCTATTCTACACAACTCCAAATGACCTAATAATTTACGGGGAATTATTTTGGAATGTATAAAAATTATTGGCAAGGGAAACACCAGAGGGGAACCCACCAGGCAGCCACAAGCCTGGCGGGCGCGCCCAACCCCCTGGGCACGCGCACCGAGCTTGTGTGGCCCCTGGCAGGCCTCCGGGGCCATCTTCTCCTCTATGATGCCATTTGACCTAGAAAAAATCAAGAGGAAGGTTTCGAAACGAAGCGCTGCCGTCTCGAGACGGAACCTAGCCAGGAGCATTTGTGCTCTCCGGCGTAGCGATTCCGCAGAGGAAACATCCCTCCGGGAGGGGGATATCGAAGCCATCGACAACACCAACGATCCTCTCATTGTGGGAGGACCAATCTTCATCAACATCTTCACCAGCACAATCTCATCTCAAATCCTAGTTCATCTCTTCTATTCAATCTCTGTCTCAAAACCTCATATTGGTACCTGTGGGTTGCTAGTAGTGTTGATTACATCTTGTAGTTGATGCTTGTAGAGAATACCTTGCTGAAAACCGCTTGCCATTTCCTTCTGCTCCTCATTGGGTTTCGGCACTCTTAATTATTGAAAGGACTACGATAGATCCCCTATACTTGCCGGTCATCATGCCACGTGACAAAACTGTTCACCATGTTTTGCCGGGCTAAACTCAGTGAAGCTTCACCAATAGAATTTTTCCATGTGGCAGAACCCAGTGCCCATTACGAAATATCTGCCGGGTTCTTTATTCAGCAGAACTGGGCAATATGTTTGCCGATTTCCAGACTCAGAAAACAACTAACCAATTAGGGCGCGCCACGTGGCCCAACGTTATACTTCTGCTCACAGTACTAGAATTTGTATTGCATTACATATGAACACCAGAAGTGAACAATAACATAAATTCGCCAATGTTGAAGTCACATAATTAACTAGTGAAAGGCATACAACGCAATCAACATACAAAGTTCATAAACGTCATAAAAAACTAGAAGACTACAGCCACGATGTGAGCTCAAGGGGATGCTTCCTCGCTGCATCTATGCTTCGCTGGAGCTCCTGTAATTATTTGAGTTAGCATTATATTATTTGATTTAGGCTCATATTTGGAGAATTATGGCCAGATGTACTGACCTGCCCATGATAGAAGCAACACCACGATGACGACAATGATCATCAAGGTTTTTAGCCCACTACACCACACCGGACGTGCACCATTGCCTACTATGTGCTGGTTTGTGAGCACAGACTGCGAGTAAGCATACTCAGGTTCCTCCATGCTATCATACGCTAAATAGCAGTTGTCTGGGTAACGGTGCAGCTGTTCTTGGCATGCATGCCATGAAGCATAATCTCCAGGACGCCTCCATCTATAGACCACATACCCCCTCATCTACCAAGAATAAACAAAATATTTCAACATGCAGGAGATGAAAAGAGAAGGTTAGAAGAACACATGGAACGTAAGCGACATAAGCATTCATGATTCATATACCCAAAAGCATCAAGCAGTGCAACTCTGAGTCATGATGACCAGCTACATCAGTACGTCAACATGAAACTATCTAACTAGAGTACTACAATGGAGCTGTACTCTGAGTGGTAGCCGGAGAAGCCGCTCATCGTGGAGTCGGAGAAGGTGCAGATGTCCCCCGCAATGGTGGAGCTAGCGTCCTTGACACTGGCGGTCGGCGGACTCAATTGGCCCATCTCATCACTCTCCTCCGCCTCCTTCTTGGCTAGATTGTCAAGAAGTTTCTGTTGCTCAGCACCGAGGTGGACCATCATCACATGAATGCCTTCGGATATTCGCTCGTCTTGGATGGAGTTGTAGATAGTATGGCTCTCATCAAGGAGCTGCGGGTTAGCCTGAACAAGCACGACTATGTACTCCTCATTGGCCCGCTCAGCAGGGGAGGACACCCCAAAGGTAGCAGCTGCGCCGGCAAGTTAAACGAGGGTGCAAACGACAAGATCTCAAGGTCGGTGGTTACACCTAGCAGTTCATTAATAAGAAACTGTCACATAGGAAACATAACTCAAGTGTCCATAACAGATACTGCATGCAAGTCACATAACATACTTCCTACCAACATAGTAAGTTCAGAAGCATAATACAAGTAATGTTAAGGTGGATGACCAGTAGATTACAAATAAATGATAAGCTTCATGGACATATGAACACTCCGCCGGCCCCATCTTCAGCTAGCCCTCCTCAATCCCATGGATAAGGGGCCTCCGGGGTGTGCATCGTGGCAAGGGCTGGCACCGAGGTGCTGACAGGTTCACCCGCTTCTGAGGCGGATAAAACTGCCATCTCCACCGATGCACGAGCACTCTCGTTATCGAGGGCTGCCCTCATGACTGCTGCAGTAGAGCTCACGTCGTAGATAGCCACCCTCATGACTACTGCCTGATAGCTCTCGTCGTAGGCGGATGCCCTTGCGGCGGATACATGAGCGCTCTCATCGAAGGAGGACGTCGTATTAACGATAGCGGCCGCCCTCTCAGCCGGTGCATGAGCGCGCTCGTTAAAGGCTACCGCCATTTGAGCTGCTATATGAGCAACCTCGATGAGCATGGCCGACCTCTCGGTTGCTAAACGAGCGACCTCGGCGAGAGCCACCCTCTGTGTCTTGGATCTAGCGATCTGATTGAGGATGACCGCCCTTTGGTCCAGTGGTGACGTCCTACTAGCATAGCGTCTCGACGTCCCCAGCTTCGACCCCTAGTGAACACTAAAATGTTAACCTAATATTAAGGAAAAGAACACATTGGACTTGCAATAGCAAAGCCAACACATAGACTAGACCTAACATGAAGTCAAACCTACAACGAGAAGTACTGACCCCCTAGGATGCATGGAAGAGTCTAACAACTACATGTCGGGTTTTGAGTATGTATCACCTTCCTAATTGCCTTGTCATTACTTATTTAATAAAACAAATAGTGCACGAAACAGTCTAACTATGTGTGGAGCATGTACTTCGATGGTAACATCTATAGCGTTGCTCATAGAATAAGAACATCAGATGAATCTTGTGTACCATTTTAACAAATGAGCCCAAGTACTCAAAGAGCTACCCTGATAAATCAGATAGACGAGGTATTAAACGCTCATCTGATTCACTACTTGTGGCAGAATAACTAGCCCTGTCTATCTCAAACACCAAACAAAGATTGTACTGAATCACCTTTCTAAGTGCCTTGTATTGTATCACCTTTCTAGGTGCCATGAAATTACAGATTTAAAGCTAGTAATTCCAAGACACGTACAAAGGAGATACAATACAAGGAACCCTCTACAAAATAGGAACAATGTCACAATGCAAACTTGCCAAGGCAACACGAAAACAAATATTATGGGGTAGCAAAATCTTTATTCGATGTGTGCGAAGAAAGAGCAAGTTGCCATGACGCAAATAATGGATCTAATGATCCTTAAATATGCCATTCGTCTGATTCATCCAGCTAGGTTGTTGTGTCTTCTGCATCATTTTATTTTGACGATACCCAGTCATCACCAAATGTTGTTATTCTTTGAACTCTTTTTATAAAAGAACACTAATTAACCCTCCAAAGATACATATGTGAATTCGGATCATGTTGAGAGAGATGACCCGCGATCCTCACCCCTAACCCAGAAGGCTCACTAATTCACAAGTACTCGATTAGCATATGGGTTTTGCTAGGATGCATAGAAGAGTCTAACAACTACTTGTCGGGTTTCGAATATGTATCACCTTCTTAAGTGCCTTGTAATTACTTATTTAAAACGAGTAATTGCAAAACACGTAGGAAGGAGATACAATACAAGGAACCTTCGACGAGGATGCATGGAAGAGTCCAACATTATACACGTTAACGTTCAAAGCATGTACTTGGACGGTGATATCTATAGCGTTGCTCACAGAATAGGAACATCAGATGAAGACAGGGTACCATTTTAACAAAATGAGCTAAAGGACTCAAAATGCTAACCTGATAAATTAGATGGACGAGGTATTGAACGCTCACCCGATTCATTGTTTGTGATGGAACAACTAGCTCTGCCTTTCACAAACACCAAGCAAAGATTTTTATGCCTCACAAACATTGTTCCCATGCGGCAGCTGCAAGTTCATATTGAGACTTTTGCTCCACATTTGTAGGGAGCAGCTTGTATTATATCTCTTGCCTAAGTGCCTTATATATTACTGAATTGTAACCAGTAATTCATAAAACACTTTGCCAAAAGTTATAATACAAGGAACTTCCTACAAATTAGGAGGAAGGGCACAATACAAACTTGCCATTGCATCATGGAAACAAGGTTTGTGAGCCAGCAATATCTTTGTTCAATGTTTATGCAAGATAGAGTCAGTTGCCCTGCCGCAAATAATGGATCCCATGAGCATTCAATATCTCGTCTGTCTGATTCATCTAATTAGCTTTTTAAGTCTTTTAACTCATTTTATTAGAATGATACTCATTCCTCACCAAATGTTGTTATTCTTTGAACTCTTATTGTAGAAGAATAGTAACCATCTTGAAATATGGATGTGAATCCGGTGCATCCTGAGGGATGACCTCTGATCCTCACCCATAACCCAAAAGCCCAAGCCCTAACCTAGAAGGCTCGCTTACATAGTGGGCACTCGCTGGTATTCCGAATCACCCATAAACCGTTTGGACTAAACCATAACATATTAGCCTAACTTATTCAGGATATGGGTTGACTTTCAGTCTGTCGAGGCTATTTTCAACAACTCTCATCTCTCAAGTGTTGTATATTATTGGTGGTGGTATATATTTCGAATGTCGGTGCGGTCAAATTGATGAGACCCTCGTGCTTTACAATATTTCACGGGAGGAACTCGCGCAGATCGACCCCAATATCCTTCATCCAAGAACATCTCTTACAAAGTAGTTGTATAGGTGGCGGTATTTTTCTCATCTTTCCTTCAAGAACATCTCTTACAAAGAGAGTCCCATCACTCTAGAAGTCAAACCATCTCTTGAATATCACGCCATCTCCCCTTTTCTTACTAACACTAGTATATACCACAAAAAGCAATTTCAGAACATGCAGTTATATATCGAATTTAAAATAAAACAAGAATGTGCACTTAATAGGCCGATGCACTTAACAAGATTTTGTGCTTAACTGCGTCATTCAGTTCACTGAATGTACTTGTGTTGGTGCAATATCTACCTACCGTGTGTTTTGGAGATTGTTGACAGAAACAGGTAAGGAATGATTTGTTTGCTCGTGCATACAGAGAGAAATAGTCCATACAATACTGAAGAGAATGTTGTCTCCGGTGACAAGTTTGAGGAACTTCACCGAAGTACATCTACGTTGCAGAGAAGAACGAGCTATATTTGTTGAAGTCATATAGATGAGAAGATTGAAGTGAAGGAATTAACCCCTCGAAAGTTTACTGCTGAAGCAAAGCATTTGGTTCGGTGTTGTCCCAAGAAATTGACTGCAGCGAGCGGAAGTCAAAGAAAAATTGAAGGCATAGTATTCTTTTTGTCTTTCTTCTTTTGTTCATTTGAGTCATAGGACCTCCGTACTATTAATAGGGGTATAGGTTCTCGATGCTTAGATCCGCTGTGACACTTAGCCCAAACCTATGAAAGTTGCGAGAGAAATCTCCTTGCGTTCCGAGCAAATACTTGCCAGCAAGAGACTGTGATTTTACTTTGCTGCGAGAGATTTGGCTTAGACCGAGGAGTTAGCATTACTTGCTCCGCATGTAATATTACCGTTGTGCTCAAATCCGACCGTTAGACTCTTGTCGTTAGTCCATTGCCTGCTCTTGATGTCTAATTTGGTCTTTTGCCATCAGGGAAGGCTGCGGCTATAAATAGCCACCCTGCTCCAACATTGTCCGTTGGCTGCTTAGCTTGACATTTCTGAGAAGATTGATTTGAGCAACCCCTCTCCGATTGATTTGAGTTTAAGATCCACCGAGAAAAAATAAAGAGCCCAAACTTAGACAGTGGTTTAGCATCATAATAGTTCTAAGTTAGAGTTCTTGTACCTATTACTCCTGAGAGCTGCGCACTCTCTAGGCGTATAGGTTTCCGCTCGAGTGTTGAAGAGTTGTTGTCTTAACCGAGCTCGATCTTCAGCAACCAAGAGTGACTGTGGTTCGCGAAGGTCGACCGAAGGTTTGGACATCGCCGACAAGGATCTGCCACGAATGAAATCAACTGAAGTCTGATCAGCTTCGAGTTGAAGGAGAATAGGGTGAAGAGACTTTATCTTCTGTGTTAAGTCACAACCCCTCCAACCAAATGTAGCCCTTTGGCAGAAGGGTGAACTAGTCTACCAAATCCCTCTGTCGCCATCGAGCACCACTGGTTCAATTTACTTCTTTGCATTACATTCGGCAGTATTCATATGTCCTCTGTAATGATGGTTATCTGATCAGTTATCATTCCTTACTGTTGTGTAGTAATCTTCTTCATTCTGTCCTGTTGCATTAGTGTTTGTTATTCGTTGTTCTGTGATCCTTTACTTCAGTAATGTTCTTCGTCACTGTTATCCTTCGTAGTTCAACTCTAGCTTCGTCATGATATTAGTTCTGTTGGTTTACTGCATTACCATCGTTATCATCAAGCCTGTTGTTTCCTATGCTTGAACCATTATTGCATCATACATCAAAGGTTTTGTTCCTCAATAGCATGTTTGATAGAGATGATATCTACCGTACCTTATTTCCGCTGCTGTGTTTGGGATCAGTTCAAAGCATTCAAAAGAATTTTTGAATATCCCATTCACCCCCCTCTAGTCGATATACTCTCGGTCGTAACAACTTGTCCCTATGCACTGAATTTAACTAAATGTACTTGTCCCTATTAACCGAATCTTAAGAAGGTTCACAGCAATAATTAGTAACTACTAGTGCCCAAACTAGCCTGCCCAGCAGCAAACTGACTAAACCATCTATACTGATGGAACTGAAGAAAGCAACAGAGGCTGGACTAAAGAAATTGACGATATCCCTAACATAATTAACCTATATAACAAATTAAATAAACAAATTAATTAACAAATAAAATCTGGAGTAGGGTGGGAAGCAGCTCACCTAGTTGGAGCGGAGGTTTTCCCTTGAAGAGGAAAGAGTGATGCAGCAAAGTAGAGATAAGTATTTCGCTCAGTTAAGAACCAAGGTAGCAATCCAGTAAGAGGAACACACAAGTCCCCAATAGATGCACCTACACAAACAAACAAATACTTGCACCCAACGCGAAAAAGGGGTTGTCTATCCCTTCACGGTCACTTGCAAGGATGAGATCTGATAGAGATTGATATAAAAGATAAGTAAAAGTGCAAAGTAAAGTAAAGGTAAATAAATTGCAGCAAAGTATTTTTGTGTTTTTGGTTTTATAGATTTGAAAATAATATGATAAAAATAGACCCGGGAGCCATAGTTTCCACCAGAGGCTTCTCTCTTGAAAGAACACATACGGTGGGTAAACAAATTACTATTAAGCAATTGATAGAAAAGTTCATAGTTATGACGATATCCAAGGCAATGATCAGGAATATAGGGATCACGTCCGTGACAAGTAGACCGACTCCTGGCTGCATCTACTACCATTACTCCACACATCTACCGCTATCCAGCACGCATCAAGTGTATTAAGTTAACAAGAATGGAGTAACGCCATAAGCAAGATGACATGATGTAGAGGGATATATCCAATCAATATGAATAAATCACACCTTTTTATCCTTAGTGGCAACAATACAAATACGTGCCTCGCTACCCTTTCTGTCACTGGGTGAGGACACCACAAGATTGAACCCACTACAAAGAACCTCTCCCATTGCAAGAAAAATCAGTCTAGTTGGCCAAAACAAATCAATAGATCGGGGAGAAATACAAAGCTATCTTAATCATGCATAAAAGAGTTCAGAAAAGACTCAAATAATATTTATAAATAATCTGATCATAAATCCAGAATTCATTGGATCTCAACAAACGCACCGCAAAACAAGATTACATCGAATAGATCTCCAAGAACATCGAGGAGAACATTGTGTTGAAGATCAAATAGAGAGAAGAAGTCATCTAGCAACTAGATATGGACCCGTAGGTCTGTGGTAAACTACTCTCACATCATCGGAAGGGTAGCTAGGTTGATGTAGAAGAACTCCGTGATCAAATCCCCCTCCGGCGGAGTGCCGGAAAAGGCCCCAAGATGGCATCTCACAAGAACAGAAGCTTGCGGCGGCGGAAAAGTATTTTTGGTGTGCCCTCTTGTATACGGGGAATATTTGGTTATTTAAGGAACTGAGATTAGGGTTAGGAGAGCCACGGGGGGGCTACAAGCTTGCAGGGCGCGCCCCCCTGGGGCGTGCTGAGTGAGCTTGTCACCAACGGGTGGCCCTCCTGATCTCCTCCCGAATGTTCCTGGATGTCTTCTGGTCCAAGAAAAATCCTCATAAAGTTTCGTTCCATTTGGACTCCGTTTGGTATTGATTTTCTGTAAAAGACAAAAACAAGGAAAAACAACAACTGGCACTTGGCACTAGGCTAATATGTTAGTCCCAAAAAATGATATAAAATAGCATAATAATGCATATAAAACATTCAAGATTGATAATATAATAGCATCGAACAATAAAAAGTTATAGATACGTTGGAGACGTATCAGTAGGTGTGGTGGAGCTGTGAGCCGCCGGGGTCGAGGGGTAGCATTACTGCTTCTTGGTCGTTGGGGTGGAGGACGGGATGGCATCGGAGGCGAAGTGCTGCCCCTTGGATGTCAAGGTGAAGGTGGAAGAGGGCGTCGCCGGAGTGGTGCCGCTCGTCGGCGCTCGCGTGGAGAATGACGTCGACGGGCGGGTGGCACTGCTTCTAGGGCGTCGGGTTTGAAGAGGAAGATGATGTACGCGTTGTTGTGCGGCTCTCTTGGGGGGCGACGACGGTGGAGGGGATCACAATGTGCGATGGCGCCGGAGGGGATTTTGGGGAGGGGTCTGACGATGCCGCGGCAAAGTGGGAGAGGGGTGGGGATTGGGGGGTTCTTTGGGGGAGGGGGGTGTGAGGGTGCAAGCTGGAATTTTTCGCTAAGTATTCCCCGCGCAACGCTGCTGAGTTTCATACTTCGGGAACTCGACAAAAATATTACTTCCTTGTTTTTGCCTGTTAGTTTCTTATACTTGACTTTTTTAAATCCCACCTACCCTCTTTGACACGTCCTCCCTTCAATAATTTCTAGGGATTTCAATGGCAACAAACCGCATGCCGGTGACCTCTCCGTGGTCCCCGGTGCCTGGCCCTCCCTCCCGGTTGGGCGTGCTGGGCCTGGGCATGGAACGAGGACCACATGCAGGGACATCGAGCCCTATCCGGCCATGGTTTTGTGTGGCGGCGGTGCATATGTGGAATTTGTCTCTATTGGCGTTTGCGTGACAAATCCTAATCTCGATCTATGCCAACCCAACAAACATATTCGGAGACACCTGTAGAGCATCTTTATAATCACCCAGTTACGTTGTGATGTTTGATAGCACACAAGGTGTTCCTCCGGTATTCGGGAGTTGCATAATCTCATAGTCAGAGGAATATGTATAAGTCATGAAGATAGCAATAGCAATAATACTTAACGATTATTATGCTTAGCTAACAGATGGGTCTCGTCCATCACATCATTCTCCTAATGATGTGATCCTGTTCATCAAATGACAACACATGTCTATGGTTAGGAAACTTAACCATCTTTGATTAACGAGCTAGTCTAGTAGAGGCTTACTAGGGACATGGTGTTTTGTCTATGTATCCACACATGTATGAAGTTTCCGGTTAATACAATTCTAGCATGAATAGTAAATATTTACCATGAAATAAGGAAATATAAAATAACAACTTTATTATTGCCTCTAGGGCATATTTCCTTCAGTCTCCCACTTGCACTAGAGTCAATAATCTAGTTCACATCGCCATGTGATATAACACCAATAGTTCACATCTTTATGTGATTAACACGCATAGTTCACATCGCCATGTGACCAACACCCAAAGGGTTTACTAGAGTCAATAATCTAGTTCACATCGCTATGTGATTAACACCAAAAGAGTACTAAGGTGTGATCTTGTTTTGCTTTTGAGAGAAGTTTAGTCAACGGGTCTGCCATATTCAGATCCGTATGTATTTTGCTAATTTTTATGTCTACAATGCTCTGTATGGAGCTACTCTAGCTAATTGCTCCCACGTTCAATACATATCTAGATTGAGACTTAGAGTCATCTAGATCAGTGTCAAAGCTTGCATCGACGTAACTCTTTACGATGAACTCTTTATCACCTCCATAACCGAGAAATATTTCCTTAGTCCTCTAAGGATAATTTTGACCGCTGTCTAGTGATCTACTCCTAGATCACTATTGTACCCCCTTGCCAAACTCATGGCAAGGTACACAACAGGTTTTGGTACACAGCATGGCATACTTTATAGAACCTATGGCTGAGGCATAGGGAACGACTTTCATTCTCTCTCTATCTTCTACCGTGGTTGGGCTTTGAGTCATACTCAACTTCACACCTTGTAATACAGGCAAGAACTCCATCTTGGACTGAACCATTTTGAACTTCTTCAAATCTTATCAAGGTATGTGGTTTTGTGAAAGTTCTATTAAACGTCTTGATCTATCCCTATAGATCTTGATGCTCAATATGCAAGTAGCTTGACCGAGGTCTTTCATCGAAAATTTCTTATTCAAGTATCCTTTTATGCTATCCAGAAATTCTATATCATTTCCAATCAATAATATGTCATCCACATATAATATTAGAAATGCTACAGAGCAGCCACTCACTTTCTTGTAAATACAGGCTCCTCCAAAAGTGTGTATAAAACCATATGCTTTGATCACCTCATCAAAGCGTATATTCCAACTCCGAGATGCTTGCACCAGTCCATAAATGGATCGCTGGAGCTTGCACACTTTGTTAGCACCTTTAGGATCGACAAAACCTTCTGGTTGCATCATATACAACTCTTCTTTAAGAAATCCATTAAGGAATGCAATTTTGACATCCATTTGCCAGATTTCATAATCATAAAATGCGGCAATTGCTAACATGATTCGGACAGACTTAAGCATCGCTACGGGTGAGAAGGTCTCATCGTTGTCAATTCCTTGAACTTGTCAAAAACCTTTTGCGACAAGTCAAGCTTTGTAGACAGTAACATTACCATCAGCGTCAGTCTTCCTCTTGATAATCCATTTATTCTCTATGGCTTGCCGATCATCGGGTAAGTCAACCAAAGTCCATACATTCTTCTCATACATGGATCCCATCTCAGATTTCATGGCCTCAAGCCATTTCGCGGAATTTGGGCTCATCATCGCTTCGTCATAGTTCGTAGGTTTGTGCCGGGGCCGGGACCCAAAAATCCCAGAAATTAACCCCTCGTGTCATCACCAGCCCAGGATTACCGTTACTGGTGAACACGACCTTGTTACATATTACCAAGCTATTACAAGAATTGGATACAAGACCATAAAGGTCTAATGATACAACAATGATTCTGGTGATGGGTGACGGAAGCGACTCGTGGTTCTCCAACGTCTATCGGGCTCCATTCCACAGGAACGGCTGACCTGGATAATTCTTATCCCACGTGGTTGCCATCCTAGGCTCCGCACGGACATCGCTGTGGTACTCCACGTAGAACTCCTGACCTGTCCAAGTAAATAGCCAGGGCAAGCCTGTGAGTGTGATTGAATGTACTCAGAAACATCCTGAACAAAAGATATACCGAATGCAGCAGACAAAATAAATGATCATGTTGAACTAAACTTTATGTGTATGCTGATGATGGACTTATGTTAAATGCATGCAGACAGGAATAAAATCATGGCATGATAGTATGTGCAAATTAATGAATATATAAAAATGTTAGTGATAAATGAGGAACGTTAAAGGAATATGAAATAAAAAGAAATGCCGGTCGGATGTCTAAAGTGACACCACGGTAGGTCTAGATCAGAAATGCCAAACGGGTGTCTAAAAGAGAATTCGGATGAGACAGGACAATCCGAGAACTCAGGCGACGCCATGAGAGGTCTTGAAAAGAAATGCCAGTCGGGTGTCAAAAGTGACGCCACGGTCGGTCTTGAAAAGAAATGCCAATCGGGTGTCCACAGGAGTAGTGGCGTGATAGACCACCTGAGAACTCAAGGGATGCCACGGAGAAGTCTTGAAAAGAAATGCCAGTCGGGTGTCAAGTGACACCTCGGTCGGACTTGAAAAGAAATGCCAATCGGGTATCCACAAGAGTAGTGGCGTGATAAACCGCCTGATAACTCAAGGGACGCCACGGAGAGGGCTTGAAAATAAAACTGAATGCCCGGGGTAGTCTAGCCAGCCCCTGAGACACTCAGGAAAAATACAATAAGAGAAACGGGTTAGTCCACAATAATATGCATAACCACAGTAATATTAATAAGTTTAGCAAAATATTCATGATAATATCAGGGTGACAATAAATATCCTGCAAAAATAATTCAGGCTCAATTCAATTATTTCCTCCGGAGACGGACACTAAGACCGACACTTGACCAACCCAGACTGTAGCCCTTAACCATGGACACGGCTATTCGAATAGGTTTTAAAACTCTGCAGAGGGTGTACTCTTTACCCACAAGTGAAGGATTTCTTTAGTCAGTACCGTGACACTGACTAATTCCCATTACGGTCTTTGGGTTGAAAACACACCTGACCAGCACACTCCAGATTAACCGTCCGGACTCCAGGAATCACCCAAAGCATCGTTTCAGAAAAACTCTAAGTCGGGGAGACAACAATCTCGAGTAGCATGGGATCACTATTAATACGCGTGGATTCCAAGGGGTGCCCCCCCTCTCGGCGACAACCGAATACACCCATGCCCCCTGACCAGATGACAGAATTTAGTCCATGGCCGTGGAAACCCTCATCGTGGCCCTCTGTACGGTGTGTTCATGGAAAGGGGTTATCAACTTACTGAACCATACCCTACCTACGGTTGGGACAAGTGGTAGCACGAATCAAGTATGGGGGTTACCGGAACAAGACTCGATCTATGGTCGACTCAGGAGGTTCAAGTTTTCCTGCAGTGGTTAGCTCAACAAAGTCCTCTTTCAACAGTAATACCAAAACAGGGCCATAACGCTTGCATGCTCCAACATGCATAACCAACCAGGCATGATGACGCTTCAACGTGGTCACCCTTCTACCGGTACTGTATTTTACTTATACCAGCTCCTGCAAGTTAGTCATGACGAGCACACGATGCACGATACGATGAGACATGCCCACACTACATGCATGCAATTTTTATTCGAATTCAAACCGTGCATGCACCACTAGCAATATGCCAATTTAATTTGAATTCAACATAGTCATGTTCAAAACATTCTAGCAAATAATCTACCATGCACTCACCATATCAAGCATTCAAGATGCTTGCCTTGGGTGTATAGATGGATTGGGTACACTCCACAAGCTTCTAAAAATCATTTTCCCTTCATTTCCTATTTCCAAAATAACCCAAGTTTCACATAATACCATAGCAGTACAAAAAAATGTTTCATAAATTTTTGAAATAAATACTAAAATAAACTAGATGAAAAATAATGGACGTAGGAAAAAGAATCAGGTCATATGGAGCCATGGTTTAATAGTTAGAGGCAGTCAAACTTTAGTCAAAATTCTGTTTTTAAATAATGTTTATAAAAGAAAATGGTTCAAACCTGAATACACTTCCGAACTAGGGAGACGTACTTTCCAAAAGTACGCTTACACTTAAACAGCACGCGGTGACGTCTGTGTCTCTGACAGTGGGCCTCACCTGGCCCACTGTCAGGTTTTACTGGTCGTCATCACCTACCTCCCGCTGCTGATGCCCACGCCGAGGCCGACGACGATCCCCGGCGGCACAGGCCACCATTCGAGGCGTTTCGGCCATGGAAATGCTCAGGAGAGAGAGCCGCTTCCATTAGAGGGAAATAGGACCGCCGGGGAGCTCAGGGCTGAGCAGCGCTTCGAGTACGGCGGAGGTGGTCGTCGGTTGGGAAGGGGCTTTCGCCTGAGGCGTTCCCCGAGGCGTATTGGCTAGAGGAATCGGGAGGTGGCAGTCAAATGAGGCATGTGGTGAGGAGAAATTGGGTGTGGGAAGCCCTGGTAGCGTCGGCTTCTTCGAAAAAGTGGCGGCGGCCGAAGCAACCGGAGGTGGGGAAGATGGTCGCTTTTCGATCGTGCTGGTACTCGAGGGGCTCACAGAGGGAGAGGAGGTGCTGGTCATGTCGAAGGCATACCCGGGGTGGGTTTAAATAGCGCGGGAAGGTCGGTTCGGCGGATCACGGCTTCACAGACTCAGACGGCGGCCATTAATGGTGATCAAGTTGGTGGCAAGGCCGTTGGGGGTCGGCGGAGTTAGGTGGGGGCGGTGGCGGTGGCTGGATAGGCTCGAGCGAGCTGGGGAAGTCAGGAGAGGACCAGGTGGCTCGGGCGATACCGTGCCCAAGACGACGGCGATGGGTGATGACTCCAGACGGTGTGGGCGGCGCTAGAGGCCAGTGGAAAATGTCGGTGGCACTATGGCTTCCCCGCGAAGCTAGCTGGTCGGGACACGCGTGAGAGAAGGCGGCAGAGCAGTGGCGCACAGATGACGCCGAACGTGCCAAAAGGGTGCCCTGCTCGTGCTCTAGACATGCACATAAGGTGCTCGATGATTTGCTAGAGTGAGCTAGATGGGTTTGTTACAGGTGAAACATAACAGGAGTGGGATACCGTGGATGGAAAATCTGATGGACATGGTTGTTTGGCAGGAAGATCAAGTTCCTAATGTAATTTAGGTAGAGACAAACTTTCTGTCATGCACACAAGGTGCTTGACAGAATGCTAGGGTGACCTAGAAGATTTTCTTGATGATGCAACTTGGCAGGATGGGGTATCTTTATATGATATAGTGGATGGTAGGGTTGGTTTGACAGAATGCAAAACTTTCTAGTGCAAGTTTTACTAAAATTCAGTTTTGGACCCATTTTTGGAGGATTCATTTGGTGTCCTAAACTGTGGAGTTTGGAGGTGAGCTTCTGGACATAAGGGTTTGGCTGGAAGGACTATAAGTGGGAAATATTTCAGAATTTTTGGAGTAATAAAATTTAGGGTTGCAGTTGAAACTCAAATACGGGACAAAATTGAAAAGAGGTTGTTTCACTCAAAATTTTGAAAAGGCCAAGTTATGTTTTTGCATAAAAGTGATCTATAGGCAACACATAACCTCCCATAATTTTTTTGGAAGTTTTAAATAATTATTTTAAGTAGTTGTAGTGCAACATAGGCATTTAAAATATTGAAATAGCTATTAAAAGAATTGTTTTGGAGCAAATTTTATTCTGAAAATAATTCTTACTATTATTAAAGTAATAATGAAATGCTTTAAGAAAACTTATAAAGTCACAGTATTATTTCCAAAAATTTCTATATGGAGGGAAATTTTTCAAAAAACAGAAGGTAGAAAATACTCCGAAAATAATAAAGGACTTAATATATTTCAAAATTTTATTTTCTGGCTAAATTTTTATTTAGTAAAACATGATTAAATTTTTGGGGTGTTACAAACTCTACCCCCCTTAAGAAAATCTCATCCTCGAGATTTGTTAAAGGCGGAGGAACTAAATGCAAATTACAACAGACAAGCAATCATGCACAAGACAATGACACACATGCACATCATTCACTTAAACACTACACACTGCTAGAAACTTACACATAATCGTCTACGGCATGATGGTGGAATTTACAGGGCAACAGGGTTGCTAAGGACATGGCAACTACTCTGGTAGAATCAGTCCACTTCGTCGTCATCCAGACGGGCGTGTCTTGCGGACATCGAGGCTTCTACGGGGGCTTCAACGTCGGAGTTGATTGGAGTGTTATGAGGAGCTGCAGGGTTGGGGTAGCGATGATGACCCACGCAGGGTGTAGTGGCTATAGTCCCATTGGAGGGAGTCCCAAAGAAACGACTGAGTTCATCCGGGGTAAAGAATGCATTGCCCGGGTGGGCAACAGGGGCAGACCTCGCAGGCTCGATTGGTCTCCCGAACAGTACTATCGGGTTGTCAGTGGCAGGTGCAACTTCACTTCTCACCGGGGTCAGGAGAGCAAGCGTCCTGCGGGTTTCAATCAGATCATTGGTGACCTGATCGAACAGTGCCTCTTGCGCTCTCAGGTAGCGCACCAGATGCACTAGAGCAGGATCCGTCTCATGGTCTCCATTGGCGACTTGGGTTGGACTACCATAGCCTTCACGGCTGGGGTAGTAGTAGAAAGAGTGGCAGTTAACCCTTGGCGAGAGGTGCCGAAGATGAACTACACCTTCTCGGGCTGCCAGTTGGATGGCTTGGGGCTCTTCGAAGGTCCTCCTCCCGGTGAATCGGTAAGGGCGCTCAGCGGTGATGCCCCTCCCGTAGATGTGCACCGTGGCCCAGAAGTGGTGGATGGCATCACTCGCGTGCTCTTGGTACACAACATATTCCAGCGGCTCTTCGATGCCGAGAGCACGACGGGTGAGATTGGCAAGGATGGCTACAAAGCCTTCGAGCTCGACTGCGGTGGTCTCGTTGTGGATGATGCGGTCTGGCATCTTGGTGGTTGGATATCGAACTGAGAGTGGGGTTGTGATGTGCTGGGTTGGGGTGAGGCTTTTCTTATAAGCCAGCGGAGTCTTCCATCACACGCTTGCGGATGGGACAACGCAGGTGTCAGCCACAGGCACACGGCTTATGAGCTAGGTTGATAGGTTGGGCACCGACTACCAAAAGGTGTCGGCAGGCCACTGTGTGGACTTTTCGGATGGGATGGGCTTTACTATGGATGGAGAAAAGATGTGGACGATGTGGAAACCTAGGGATAGTGACCAGGCTAAGATAGGATTAGCCAATGGTCAGCCTGGCTTTAATACCAAGGCTGCCGGGCCCGGGACCCAAAAATCCCAGAAATTAACCCCTCGTGTCATCACCAGCCCAGGATTACCGTTACTGTTGGACACGTCCTTGTTACAGATTACCAAGCTATTACAAGAATTGGATACAAGACCATAAAGGTCTAATGATACAACAATGATTTTTGTGATGGGTGATGGAAGCGACTCGTGGTTCTCCAACGTCGATGGGGCTCCATTCCCACAGGAACAGCTGACCTGGATAATTCCTATCCCGCGTGGCTGCCATCCTAGGCTCCGCACGGACGTCGCTGTGATACTCCACGTAGAACTCCTGACCTGGCCAAGTAAATAGCCAGGGACAAGCCTGTGAGTACGTTTGAATGTACTCGCAAACATCCTGAACAAAATATATACCGAATGCAGCAGACAAAATATATGATCATGTTGAACTAAACTTTATGAGTATGCTCATGATGGACTTATGTTAAATGCATGTAGACAGGAATTAAATCATGGCATGATAGTATGTGCAAATTAATGAATATATAAAAATGTTAGTGATAATAGAGGAAAGTTAAAGGAAAATGAAATATAAAGAAATGCCGGTCGGATGTCTAAAGTGACACCACAGTAGGTCTTGAAGAGAAATGCCAAACGGGTGTCTTGTGACACCTCGGTCGGACATGAAAATAAATGCCAATCGGGTATCCACAAGAGTAGTGGCGTGATAAACCACCTGATAACTCGAGGGACGCCACAGAGAGGGCTTGAAAATAAAACTGAATGCCCGGGGTGGTCTACCCAGCCCCTGAGACACTCAGGAAAAAGAAAATAAGAGAAACGGGTTAGTCCACAATAATATGCATAACCACAGTAATATTAATACGTTTAGCAAAATATTCATGATAGCATCAGGGTGACAATAAATATCCTGCAGAAATAATTCAGGCTCAATTCAATTATTTCCTCCGGAGACGGACATTAAGACCGACACTTGACCAACCCAGACTGTAGCCCTTAACCATATACACGGCTATTCGAATTGGTTTTAAAACTCTGCAGAGGGTGTACTCTTTACCCACAAGTAAAGGATTTCTTTAGTCAGTACCGTGACACTGACTAATTCCCATTACGGTCTTTGGGTTGAAAACACACCTGACCAGAACACACCAGATTAACCGTTCGGATGCCAGGAATAACCCAAACCATCGTTTCAGAAAAATTCTAAGTCGGGGATACAACAATCTCTAGTAGCATGGGATCACTATTAATACGCGCGGATTCCAAGGGGTGCCCCCCTCTCGGCTACAACCGGATACACCCATGCCCCCTGACCCAATGACAGGATTTAGTCCATGGCCGTGGAAACCCTCATCGTGGCCCTCTGTACGGTGTGTGCATGGAAAGGGTTTATCAACTTACTGAACAATACCCTACCTGTGGCAGGGACAAGTGGTAGCACGAATCAAGTATGGGCTTACCGGAACAAGACTCGATCTACGGTCGACTCAGGAGGTTCAAGTTTTCCTGCAGTGGTTAGCTCAACAAAGTCCTCTTTCAACAGTAATACCAAAACAGGGCCACAACCCTTGAATGCTCCAACATGGATAACCAACCATGCATGATCACGCTTCAACGTGGTCACCCTTCTGCCGGTACTGTATTTTACTTATACCAGCTCCTGCAAGTTAGTCATGACAAGCACACGATGCATGGTATGATGAGACATGCCCACACTACATGCATGCAATTTTTATTCGAATTCCAACCATGCATGCTCCACTAGCAATATGCCAATTTAATTTGAATTCAACATAGTCATGTTCAAAATATTCTAGCAAATAATCTACCATGCATTCACCATATCAAGCATTCAAGATGCTTGCCTTGGGTGTATAGATGGATTGGGTACACTCCTCAAGCTTCTGAAAATCATTTTCCCTTCATTTCCTATTTCCAAAATAACCCAAGTTTCACATAAAACCATAGCAGTTCAAAAAAAATGTTTCATAATTTTTTGAAATAAATACTAAAATAAACTAGATGAAAAATAATCAACGTAGGAAAAAGAATCAGGTTATTTGGAGCTATGGTTTAACAGTTAGAGGCAGTCAAACTTCAGTCAAAATTCTGTTTTTAAATAAAGTTTATAAAAGAAAACGGTTCGAACCTGAATATGCTTCCGAAGTAGGGAGACGTACTTTCCAAAAGTACGCTTACACTTAAACAGCGCGCGGTGACGTCTGTGTCACTAACAGTGGGCCCCACCTGGCCCACTGTCAGGTTTGACTGGTCGTCATCACCTACCTCCCGCTGCTGATGCCCACGCCGATGCCGCCGCCGATCCCCGGAGGCGCAGGCCACCATTCGAGGCGTTTTGGCCATGGAAATGCTCAGGAGAGAGAGCCGCTTCCATTAGAGGGAAATAGGACCGCCGGGGAGCTCTGGGCTGAGCAGCGCTTCGAGTACGGCGGAGGTGGTCGTCGGTTGGGAAGGGGCTTTCGCCTGAGGCATTCCCCGAGGCGTATTGGCTAGAGGAATCGGGAGGCGGCAGTCAAATGAGGCGTGTGGTGAGGAGAAATCGGGTGGGGGAAGCCCTGGTAGCGTCGGCGTCTTCGAAAAAGTGGCGGCGGCCGAAGCAACTGGAGGTGGGGAAGATGGTCGCTTTTCGATTGTGCTACTGCTCGGGGAGCTCACAGAGGGAGAGGAGGTGCTGGTCGTGTCGAAGGCATGCCCGGGGTGGGTTTAAATAGCGCGGGAAGGTCGGTTCGGCAGATCACGGCTTCACTGACTCTGACGGCGGCCATTAATGGCGATCAGTTGGTGGCAAGGCCGTTGGGGGTCGGTGGAGTTAGGTGGGGGCGGCGGTGGTGGCTGGATAGGCTCGAGCGAGCTGGGGAAGTCAGGAGAGCGCCAGGCTGCTCGAGCGATACCGTACCCGAGACGACGGCGATGGGTGAAGACTCTGGATGGTGTGGGCGGCACTAGAGGCCAGGGGAAGATGTCGGCGGCGCTGTGGCTTCCCCGCGAAGCTAGCTAGTCGGGTCACGCGTGAGAGAAGGCGGTAGGGCAGAGGCGCACGGATGACGCCAAACGTGCCAAAAGGGTGCCCTGCTCGAGCTCTAGACATGCACGTAAGGTGCTCGATGACTTGCCAGAGTGAGCTAGATGGGTTTGTTACAGGTGAAACATAACAGGAGTGGGATACCGTGGATGGAAAATCTGATGGACATGGTAGTTTGTCAGGAAGATCAAGTTCCTAATGTAATTTAGGTAGAGACAAACTTTCTGTCATGCACACAAGGTGCTCGACAGAATGCTAGGGCGACCTAGAAGATTTTCTTGATGATGAAGCTTGGCAGGATGGGGTATCTTTATATGATATAGTGGTTGGTAGGGTTGGTTTGACAGAATGCAAAACTTGCTAGTGCAAGTTTTACTAAAATTCTGTTCTGGACCCATTTTTGGAGGAATCATTTGGTGTCCTAAACTATGGAGTTTGGAGGTGAGCTTTTGGACTTAAGTGTTTGGTTGGAAGGACTATAAGTGGGAAATATTTCAGAATTTTTGGAGTAATAAAAATCAGGGTTGCAGTTGAAACTTAAATACTAGACAGAATTGAAAAGAGGTTGCTTCACTCAAAATTTTCAAAAGACCAAATTATGTTTTTGCATAAAAGTGATCTATAGGCAACACATAACCTCCCATAATTTTTTTGGAAATTTTAAGTAGTTGTAGTGCAACAGAGGCATTTAAAATATTGAAATAGCTATTAAAAGAATTGTGTTGGAAAAAAATTTATTATGAAAATAATTCTTACTGTTATTAAAGTAATAATGAAATGGTTTAAGAAAAGTTCTAAAGTCACAGTATTATTTCAAAAATTTCTGTAAGGAGGGAAAATTTTCAAAAAACTGAAGGCAGAAAATACTCCGAAAATAATAAAGGACATAATATATTTCAAAATTTTATTTTCTGGCCAAATTTTTATTTAGTAAAACATGATTAAATTTTTGGGGTGTTACAGTTTGTTATGGTCTAGTAACATGACTTCCAGAAGAGGATTACCGTACCACTCTGGTGCGGAACGTACTCTGGTTGACCTACGAGGTTCGGTAGTAACTTGATCTGACGTTTCATGATCATCAACATTAACTTCCTCACTAATTGGTATAGGCATCACTGGAACTGATTTCTGTGAAGAACTACTTTCCAATTCAAGAGAAGGTACAACTACCTCATCAAGTTCTACTTTCCTCCAACTCATTTCTTTCGAGAGAAACTCCTTCTCTAAAAAGGATCCATTCTTAGCAACAAATATCTTGCCTTCGGATCTGTGATAGAAGGTGTACCAAACTGTTTCTTTTGGGTATCCTATGAAGACGCACTT
Organism: Thinopyrum elongatum; assembly: GCA_011799875.1. Lineage (NCBI taxonomy): Eukaryota > Viridiplantae > Streptophyta > Magnoliopsida > Poales > Poaceae > Thinopyrum > Thinopyrum elongatum. The sequence goes on from CM022302.1 coordinate 1,177,595, forward strand.
CTCCAATTTGAGTTCGAGCTTATCAGGTTGAAGCTTTTTCACATAAGCATCGCAACCCCAAACTTTAAGAAACGACAGCTTAGGTTTCTTGCCAAACCACAATTCATACGGTGTCGTCTCAATGGATTTAGATGGTGCCCTATTTAACGTGAATGCAGCTGTCTCTAATGCATAACCCCAAAACGATAGTGGTAAATCGGTAAGAGACATCATAGATCGCACCATATCTAATAAAGTAAGGTTACGACATTCGGACACAGCATTACGCTGTGGTGTTCCAGGTGGCGTGAGTTGCAAAACTATTCCACATTGTTTTAAATGAAGACCAAACTCGTAACTCAAATATTTGCCTCCGCGATCAAATATTTTCCACTTCACTCTGAAATTCTTTGAACTTTTCAAATATTTCAGACTTATGTTCCATTAAGTAGATATACCCATATCTGCTCAAATCATCTGTGAAGGTCAGAAAATAACGATACCCGCCGCGAGCCTCAACACTCATCGGACCCTATACATCGGTATGTATTATTTCCAATAAGTCTTTAGCTCGCTCCATTGTTCCGAAGAATGGAGTTTTAGCCATCTTGCCCATGAGGCATGGTTCGCAAGTATCAAATGATTCATAATCAAGTGATTCCAAAAGCCCATCTGTATGGTGTTTCTTCATGCGCTTTACACCAATATGACCTAAACGGCAGTGCCACAAATATGTTGCATTATCATTATCAACTTTGCATCTTTTGGCATCAATATTATGAAATATGTGTATCACTACGATCGAGATTCAATAAACCATTTACATTGGGTGTACGACCATAGAAGGTTTTATTCATGTAAACAGAACAACAATTATTCTCTTAAATGAATAACTGTATTGCAATAAACATGATCCAATCATATTCATGCGCAACGCAAACACCAAATAACATTTATTTGGCTCCAACACTAATCCCGAAGGTAGAGGGAGTGTGCGATGGTGATCTTATCAACCTTGGAATCACTTCCAACACACATCGTCACCTCGCCCTTAACTAGTTTCTGTTCATTTTGCAACTCCTGTTTTGAGTTACTAATCTTAGCAACTAAATCGGTATCAAATACCCAGGGGCTACTATGAACACTAGTAAAGTACACATCAATAACATGTATATCCAATATACCTTTGTTCACTTTGCCATTTTTCTTATCCGCCATGTTTTTGGGGCAGTTCCGATTCCAGTGACCATTTCCTTTGCAGTAGTAGCACTCAGTTCATGTTTGTGTCTAGCTTTGGGCTTCTTTACGGGAGTAGCAACTTGCTTGCCATTCTTCTTGAAGTTCCCTTTCTTTCCCTTGCCCTTTTTGTTGAAACTAGTGGTCTTGTTAACCATCAACACTTGATGCTATTTCTTGATTTCTACATTCGCCGATTTCTGCATCGCGAAGAGCTTGGGAATCTTTTTCGTCATCCCTTGCATATTATAGTTCATCACGAAGTTCAATTAACTTGGTGATAGTGACCAGAGAACTCTGTCAATCACTTATATTATCTGGAAGATTAACTCCCACTTGATTCAAGCGATTATAGTGCCCAGACATTCTGAGCATATGCTCACTAGCTGAGCTATTCTCCTCCATCTTGTAGGCAAAGTACTTGTCAGAGGTCTCATACCTCTCGACATGGGCATGAGTCTGAAATACCAATTTCAGCTCTTGGAACATCTCATATGCTCTGTGGCATTCAAAACATTTTTGAAGTCCCAGTTCTAAGACGTAAAGCATGGACCACTAAACTATCAAGTAGTCATCATACCGAGCTTGTCAAACGTTCATAACGTCTGTATCTGCTCCTGTAATAGGTCTGTCACCTAGCGGTGCATCAAGGACATAATTCTTTTGTACAGCAACGAGGATAATCCTCAGATCACGGACCCAGTCTGCATCATTGCTACTATCATCTTTCAACTTAGTTTTCTCTAGGAACATACCAAAAAACATAGGGGAACTTCAACGCGAGCTATTGATCTACAACATAATTTGCAAATACTATCTGGACTAAGTTCATGATAAATTAAAGTTCAATTAATCATATTACTTAAGAACTCCTACTTAGATAGACATCCCTCGAATCATCTAAATGATCACGTGATCCATATCAACTAAACCATGTCCGATCATCACGTGAGATGGAGTAGTTTTCAATGGTGAACATCTCTATGTTGATCATATCTACTATATGATTCACATTTGACCTTTCGGTCTCTAGTGTTCCGAATCCATGTCTATACATGCTAGGCTTGTCAAGTTTAACCTGAGTATTCCGCATGTGCAAAACTGTCTTGCACCCGTTGTATGTGAACATACGGCTTATCACACCCGATCATCACGTGGTGTCTCGGCACGATGAACTGTCGCAACGGTGCATACAGGGAGAACACTTATACCTTGAAATTTTAGTGAGGGATCATTTATAATGCTACCGCCGTAGTAAGCAAAATAAGATGCTTAAAAGATAAACATTACATGCAATAAAAAATATGTGACATGATATGGCCATCATCATCTTGTGCCTTTGATCTCCATCTCCAAAGCTCCGTCATGATTTCCACCGTCACCGGCTTGACACCTTGATCTCCATCGTAGCGTCGTTGTCATCTGGCCAACTATTGCTTCTACAACTATTGCTAACGCATAGTGATAAATTAAAGCAATTACATGGCGATTGCATTTCATACAATAAAGCGACAAGCATAAGGCTCCTGCCAGTTGCCGATAACTTTTACAAAACATGATCATCTCATACAATAACCTGTATCACATCATGTCTTGACCATATCACATCACAACATGCCCTGCAAAAACAAGTTAGACGTCCTCTACTTTGTTGTTGCAAGTTTTACGTGGCTGCTACGTGCTTCTAGTAAGAACCGTTCTTACCTACGCATCAAAACCACAACGATTTTTCGTCAAGTGTGCTATTTTAACCTTCAACAAGGACCGGACGTAGTCAAACTCGATTCAACTAAAGTTGGAGAAACCGACACCCGCCAGCCACCTATGTGCAAAACACATCGGTAGAACCAGTCTCATGAACGCGGTCATGTAATGTCGGTCCGGGCCGCTTCATCCAACAATACCGCCGAATCAAAATAAGACGTTGGTGGTAAGCAGTATGACTATTATCGCCCACAACTCTTTGTGTTTTACTCATGCATATCATCTACGCATAGACCTGGCTCGGATGCCACTGTTGGGGAACGTAGCATGCAATTTAAAAAAAATTCTACTCTCACGCAAGATCTATCTAGGAGATGCATAGCAACGAGAGGGGGAGAGTGTGTCTACGTACCCTCGTAGAGCGAAAGCGGAACCGTTAGGTTAACGCGGTTGATGTAGAAGAACGTCTTCATGATCCAACCGATCCAAGTACCGAACGTACGGCACCTCCGTGTTCAGCACACGTTTAGCTCGATGACGTCCCTAGAACTCTTGATCCAGTAGAGGGTCGAGCGAGAGTGCCGTCAGCATGACGTCGTGGCGACGGTGTTGGTGATGTGATCCGCGCAGGGCTTCGCCTAAGCACTACGATGCTATGACCGAAGGAGTAAACTATGGAGGGGGCACCGCACCCGGCTAAGAGAAATCTTAGTGTGCCTTTGGGGTGCCCCCCGCCCCCGTATATAAAGGAGGGGGGGAGGAGGCGGCCAGCCTAGAGGGGGCGCGCCAAGGGGGGAGTCCTACTAGGACTCCCAGTCCTAGTAGGATTCCCCTTTCCTTTCCGGAGAAGGGGGGAAGGGGAAAGAGGTGGAGGAGAAGAAGGAAAGGGGGGCCGCGCCCCCCACCCCTAGTCCAATTCGGTTTGGGCTTGGGGGGGCTAGCGCCACCACCTGGCCGCCGGCCTCCTATCTCCACTAGGGCCCATGAAGGCCCAATAGTCCCCCGGGGGGTTCCGGTAACCTCCCGGTACTCCAAAAAATGTCCGAACCTTTCCGAAACCATTCCGGTGCGCGAACATAACCTTCCAATATATCAATCTTTACCTCTCAACTATTTCGAGACTCCTCGTCATGTCCGTGATCTCATCCGTGACTCCGTACAAACTTTATTCACCAAAACACATAACTCATAATACAAATCGTCATCGAACGTTAAGCGTGCGGACCCTACGGGTTCGAGAACTATGTAGACATGACCGAGACACATCTCCGGTCAATAACCAATAGCGGAAACTGGATGCTCATATTGGCTCGTAAATATTCTACGAAGATCTTTATCGGTCAAACCGCATAACAATATACGTCATTCCCTTTGTCATCGGTATGTTACTTGCCCGAGATTCGATCGTCGGTATCATCATACCTAGTTCAATCTCGTTACCAGCAAGTCTCTTTACTGGTTCCATAATGCATCATCACGTAACTAACTCATTAGTCACATTGCTTGCAAGGCTTCATATGATGTGCATAACCGAGAGGGCCCAGAGATACCTCTCCAATACACGGAGTGACAAATCCTAATCTCGATCTATGCCAACCCAACAAATATCTTTGGAGACACCTGTAGAGCATCTTTATAATCACCCAGTTAGGTTGTGACGTTTGATAGCACACAAGGTGTTCCTCCGGTATTCGGAAGTTGCATAATCTCATAGTCAGAGGAATATGTATAAGTCATGAAGAAAGCAATAGCAATAAAACTTAACGATCATTATGCTAAGCTAACGGATGGGTCTCGTCCATCACATCATTCTCCTAATGATGTGATCCCATTCATCAAATGACAACACATGTCTATGGTTAGGAAACTTAACCATCTTTGATTAACGAGCTAGTCTAGTAGAGGCTTACTAGGGACACAGTGTTTTGTCTATGTATCCACACATGTATCAAGTTTCCGGTTAATACAATTCTAGCATGAATAATAAACATTTATCATGAAATAAGAAAATATAAAATAACAACTTTATTATTGCCTCTACGGCATATTTCCTTCAATGATGTGATGGACAAGACCCATTTGTTAGCTTAACATAATGATCGTTCAGTTTTATTGCTATTGCTTTCTTCATGTCAAATACATAATCCTTTGACTATGAGATTATGAAACTCCCAGATACGAGAGGAATACCTTGTGTGCTATCAAACGTCACAACGTAACTGGGTGATCATAAAGATGCTCTACAGGTATCTCCGAAGGTGTTTTGTGGAGTTGGCATAGATCGCGATTAGGATTTGTCACTCCGAGTTTCGGAGAGGTATCTCTGGGCCCTCTCGTTAATACACATCATAAGCTTGCAAGCAAATGACTAAGGACTTAGTCATGAGGTGATGTATTACGGAACGAGTAAAGAGACTTGCCGGTAACGAGATTGAACTAAGTATGAAGATACCGACGATCGAATCTCGGGCAAGTAACATACCGATGACAAAGGGAATAACGTATGTTGTCATAAAGGTTCGACCAATAAAGATCTTTGTAGAATATGTAGGAGCCAATATGAGCATCCAGGTTCCGCTATTGGTTATTGACCGGAGAGGTGTCTCGGTCATGTCTACATTGTTCTCGAACCCGTAGGGTCTGCATGCTAAACGTTCGATGGCGATTTAGAATTATATGATTTGGTGAAGGAATGTTGTTCGTAGTCCCGGATGAGGTCACGGACATCACGAGGAGTCTCGAAATGGTCGAGAGGTATATATTGATATATAGGATGATAGTATTCGGACACCGGAAGTGTTCCGGAGTGTATCGAGTATTTATCGGAGTACCGGGGGGTTACCGGAACCGCCGGGGGGAATAATGGCCCTTGTGGGCCATAAGAGGGGAGCACACCAGCCCACAAAGGGGTGGCGCGCCCCCCCCTTAGGCAGGAGGCCGAATAGGAGAAGGAAGAGCAGGTTCGGCCCCCCTTTCCTTCATCCCTTCCATCTTCCCTTTTCCCCTCCGGTGAAATAAGGAAAGGGGGTCCGAATTGTGATAGGACCCCAAGTAGGATTCCTCCTACTTGGGGCGCCCCATGGCTGCTCTCCTCCCCTTCCCACCTATATATACATGGGGAGGCGGCGCCTAGAACACACACCAACAATTGTTAGCCGTGTGCGGCGCCCCCCTCCACAGTTTACGCCTCCGGTCATATCTTCGTAGTGCTTAGGTGAAGCCCTGCGCGGATCACTTCACCATCACCGTCACCACGCCGTCGTGCTGACGGAACTCATCTTCTTCCTCGAGACCTTTGCTGGATCAAGAGGACGAGGGACGTCATCGAGCTAAATGTGTGCAGAACTCGGAGGTGCTGTACGTTCGGTGCTTGATCAGTCGGATCTAGAACAAGTTCAACTACATCAACCGCGTAGTCAAACGCTTCCGCTTACGGTCTACGAGGGTACGTAGACACACTCTCCGCCTTGTTGCTATGCATCTCCATGGATAGATCATTGCGTGTGCGTAGAAATTTTTTTGTTTTCCATGCAACGTTTCCCAACACATTTCACCTTGACAAAGTTTAAACTCCCCACCCTCATCCATTTCTCCTCTAGAATCTAGTAAAGTTTGCTGTTGGAACCTGTTTTTGCAAGCACCACTCACATCAGAGACATCCAGTGCATTCCAGCTGTATGAGTACACTCAGAGAAGCAAGGAGAAGACCCCAGACATCTTTTGGCATCAAGTGGGGCGTGGCAATGCCGTGGCCACGTGGTGACCACGCGCAGAGCGTGCCAAATCCGCGCACTGTGCGCCAGAGGCTTCGGGAGCCCTCTTCGGTGGGCTCCGGCTTGTCCGTTAGCGCCGGCGAGCTGCCCACCTCACACGTACGTCGTCTGGAAGCCTCTCCCCCTCGTCCCCTAGCTCGTGGCCGCCTCTGCCGACATTGGTTCACCACCGGAATCTCGCCACAGCGACGTGCCTCTCGAAGCTCCGTCCGGCGTCGGCTAGCCCTCCCCGCGGCTATATAAGGGCAGCCCCGAGCTTCTCCGCAACCCACCACTCCTCCCAACCTCTCACCCGAGCTCCTAGAGCCGTCCTACCCCTCCATTGGCTGAAGCAGTGCCACCGGCCTCGGCTTAAATTGAGCCAACCGGAGCTCCTCCCTCCCTTCTCTCTTCACCAGGCGAGCACCACCACCACCCGCAGGCCCTACCCGCCTTCAGTTTGCTCCAGGGCAGGCCGTACCCTCGGCACCGAGCACACCATTGCAGCCTACTGCCACCAAGCACCGCCGCGACCCCAACCCTCCCCGCCTCCGCCGAGCCTACCGCCGGGATCCCCAGTCTCCGGCGACCCTCACTGGCCCATCTCCCATCGATTTTCCCCACCAGAGCTGCCCAATCGTCACAGCCCCGCCGCCCTCTGTCTCTTCCCGTCGCCGCGCCTCCCGTCACCCCCGTCGCCCATGCTGGCCGCAGCTGGATGCGGTGGTCACCGGCGACCCCGTCCGCGCCGTCCCTGGCTGGTTAACCCGTCGGAGCGCCCGTAGCTCGCCGGAGCTCGAGCCTGGCCGCGGCATCGGACAGGAGGACTGGGGGAAGAAGATGCCCCTGCAGGCGGGCCTAGCCCGTCAGTGGCTCCACCCCCCTCCACTGTTTTTTTAAAAGGCAGGGCGAGTGGGCCGGCCCAGGAGCAACAACAACAGCGGCGGTGGGATTCAGCCTGAGCCAAGCCAGCTGCACAGTTGCATTTATTCTTTTCCATAAAAAAAACAGCCATGGACCCAGAAGTAAGTAAAATATTTACAGATAGGTCCCTCCACTTCAACCCCTCATATTTTTTCCCTCCGAATGAGGTAAAACCAACGCCCACATCTTCAGTTCATCGAGCCCGTTTCGATGGTATCATTTTCATAATGTTGTCACATTCTAAAAATGACCATTTTGCCCTTGCCTTCTATCAGCCCCTCTGAGAGAGAACTGTTCCGGCGAATTCTTCCGCGGCTTCACCGCACTTCTTCCCGGAGTATTCTTCGACCCCACACAAGCCGACCATCTGATACATGCCCTAAAGCAGTGCTCTATGTTATTCCTGCATGTTTAAATTAATATGCTTATGCTTGTATGCATAGTAGTGAGCTGTATGGGACGCTGATGAACCCTTGCCTGCCTTTCTTTGGTGATGGCACCACGCCTGTGTTCTAAGCTGTTTCCGGCTGTCCGGGGTGGATGCCGACTTTATATTTCTCTTGTCAGCAACTGGCCCGTGTTCTGAGCTGCTTTTCGGCCATCGTGGGCAGTTGTTGAATTTCTTTCCGTAGCAGTGACCCTATACTTTGAGCTGTTTCTCGGCTGTCTTAGGGAATTGCTACTTTCTTCTTATCGACACCGTCTCATGCTCTGAGCTGCTTTTCAGCCATCTTGAGTTGGGGTTGAGTTATTCGAGTAATGTCCCAGATCTGAGTTGTAAAGACCATTCTGGAGGCTACTGGTTTATTTGCCGGTTTCATACAAGGGTTCAGACGGTCGTTACCCTACAGCTACAACTTGCGAAGTAATAAGCCTGCCACTTAAATATTGATTCACTAATGACTTGTCGTGATATTATATGGAGATAGGTTGTTATGTTTTTATCATGCATAGCTACTGCCATCTCAAGTTATTATGATAAACAACCATGCTTGCTAAATACTGGCTAAAGCTAAACCTAGTCAGTTGATCCAGAGTCACCTGTCCGAACTTATCCGTGCAACCACATTTGCCGGTATGGGACGGCCTTCACTTGGTCTGATCGCGTGCTGTTTTATCGGTACTGCCAACTAGGGAAGGTTATGCGTGCGCGCTACCGCGGCCCGGTAGGCGGCGATAACCTTGTGAGCCCAGTTGATTGTTTAACCCGGGAGTCCCCGTTTGGGATAGTTTAGTTTGGCCACGATGGTGGCAGGTGTCACGAGGTGACACAGGGGCCACCCAGGGCAGGACTTGGGGGGAGGATGAGTGCCGGTGGTACGGTGGAGGAGTCATGGGTTAGGCAGGTTTCGTTGGAGCAACCCTAGTCCAACCGAATGGGATCACGAGGTCAGGTGCTGCATGGTGTGGGTAAAGTGCGCAACCTCTGCACAGTGTAAAATCTATTTGAATACCCGCGTCCATGGTATTGGACAGTCCGTCCAGACATCTCTAGGTGGTCAACCGGAACAATGATAATAATGATGGAAGAACTCGTCTTATGCCCTGAAGTACTCAGGGGATCGTGAATGATCTGAGGGTTGTGAGGCAACCCGGAAGAGAGTAAGTTGGATCTGGTTAAGGTTTGGATGGGATCCTGAAAATGTTTGGAGTATGGATTATTTACTTGTCATGCTTTACTTTAATTTAGTATCACACTGGATACTCCTGTTATGACATGATAATTAAGATTGCTAGCTAGTTATGCCATGCCATGATAATTTAATATTGCTTTAATAACAAATGCATGCTTGAATGCCATGGATTGCTTTACTTGGTGTATATGATAGTTTGTTTGCTTGCGAGTACATTCAAAAGTACTGAGCGGCCTTCAATGTGGCCAAGTTCACATCAGGATCCGTCGTCCGTCGTCGAGGAGCCGGAGTGTTCGCGGGCTAGGAGAGTAACCCAGTCAGATCCCTGTGGATTGGAGCCGGACCAAGACCAAGCTACCTTAGATAGAGCTTTTCCGATGCCATCACTCTTGTAAATATCATGTAAGACTTATATATATCCATTAATAGAAATGACTGTGTTCATGATACTTGTTGTAAACATGCATGCCAGAGTGATTTCCTAGGCTAGCGTGCGTGGCGACCGTCTGGCTACAGTGGTAATCAGGAGGGGCGCCACAATTATAGTCCTTCCGAATTTAACCTCCCAGACATCAGCTTTAGCCCTTATCACTTCTATGTTCATCACAGTGGTGTGGTCAAGTTTGCTACAGGAAACTTCAGGTGATCACTCCCATCTAACCACAGTGCGTTTCAACAAGTCATCACCTCCCTGATACCATTCCTTGGAAGGACTACTCACTGGACATGATTTGGCCGGTCAGGGTGCACCGCGTGTGCCAGTTCACGCGGTGACCACGCGGCTGGCATACCAGCCATCACGCTCTGGCGATGGAGTCCCTCGGTTTCGTCCGTTCCTCCCTGCCCTCGCCACCTAGCCATGTCTAGGGGTGTCGCCTCGTCGTCTTCCTTCTTCTGGATCACTCTCCCACTCCGGATTCTTTCTCCTTGCGCCACGGCGATCGCCGCCGCTGTTCTGCACGTGACACCGTCATCATTTTCCCCTGTCCCCTCCTCCTCGAGCCCTACCGAAGCTCCTACGAGCCCCTCCAACCCTCCACGAAACCACCCGACGCCAGAAACGGACAGCCACGTCGCCCGGAGCTCCATTGCGCGGATAGGCTCACCGCCGCGGCCGAGCTTATCCGGCGAGCTCGCCCGGCTATATATAGCCTCCCCCCGTGCCTCCCCGAGCTCACCATCGCCCTCACCTTGCTCCTCTACCCCTCCCTGGCCACTTGCCCGAGCTCCAGGAGCCCTCCTCGCCCCTCACCGCCGCCATGGCCGCCGCTCTTTTTCGGCTAAATTCCGGCGAGCCACCCACTATCTCTCCTTCCCACCACCACCTAGAGACCCCCTGAACTCTGGCGAAGCTCCTCACCTCTTCTGCGCCTCGCCTCCGCACCTGTAACACTGTTCCCATCTCCACCCGACGCCACCGTCCGCCGGGCTCGAGCTCGCCGTTGGAGTCCGTGGGTGGGATGGATGGATGTGCTGCGCCCCGAGGAGCACTCCAGTGGTCCGAGCTCCACCGAAGGTGGCCGGAGCCGACCGGACGAGCGCCGGCGCCGCGCGGCCTCGCCTTTGCTCTGTATTGTCGCGGGAGGAAGACGGCGACCAGGCCAGGAGGTCCCCACCTCCCGCGGGTCCCTCTCATCAGCCGCATAGGGCGTTGACCCGAGTCGCTGATGTGGACAAGTGAAAGTGTATTCTTCGGAATACGTTTTCCTCCAGATGGTTCGATCAGAAATACGCTTCCTCTGATAGAAAGCGTATTCTTCTTTAGACGCTTTCTGTTTTTCAGTCAGGGACCAGTTTGTAGGAGTTTTCTTTACAGATAGGTCCCTAGCAGAAAAACTATTGCAACTTTTCGCTCGTGACTCCGATCGAGGTGATTCCAAAGCCCATGTCTTCATCTCTTTGAGCCCGTCATGTTGGTATGATTTTCATACTGCTTTGACACTGTGAAAATGACCATTTTGCCCTTGCCCGTAAACAGCCCCCTCCGAGAGAGAACTGTTTCCAGCAATCATTTTCGCGGACCCTCCGCACCCCCTTCCCGATGGTTTCTTCACCCCAGGCAAGCTAGAACTCTCATTTGCATAATTGCATTGCAATATCATAGTCAAATTAATTACTTTAATAGCAAGTATGACTATTTGAAAAATGAATTGGATTACACACTGCTTGAGTAAATTCTTGGATAGGTGACTACCATGTTGAGTATCGGATTGTTAGTGACCAGTAGTTTACCCACTCGTTGATGCCATGATGTTGAGATTACCGTCTATGATTATTTTGGATTCCATCCGGCAGTTCGTGGAGATGAGTTTGTAGTAGTGGCTTAAGCATACTGGTTACCGGATTTCTAGCCAGATATCGTTTTGACTTGGATTGCTATGATATCGGAGTGTCATCCATGATTCAGAGATTAGATACTTCATGGTTGATCCAGAGTCACCTGTCCGGACTTATCCGTGCAGCCACATTTGCCGGTACGGGACGGCCTTGACTTGGTCTGATCGCGTGCTCTTTCATTGGTACCGCCCGACAGGGAAGGTTATGCGTGCGCACTACCCTGGACCGGTAGGCGGAGATAACCTTGTGAGCCCAGTTGAGTTATATGGTACTAGGTCCCCGATTGGGACAGTTCGTTAGCCAGGATGGTGGCAGGTGTCACGCGGTGACACAGGGGCCACCCAGGGCAGGACTCCGGGGGAGGATGATTGCCGGTGGTATGATGGGAGAGTCACGGGTTAGGCGGGTTTCGTTGGAGCAACATTGGTCCACCCGAATGGGATCACGAGGTCAGGTGCTCCATGGTGTGGGTAAAGTGCGCAACCTCTGCAGTGTATAATCTATTCGAATAGCCGCGTCCACGGTATTGGACAGTCCATCCAGACCTCTTTAGGTGGTCAACCATAGTACTGATAATGATGGAAGAACTGATCGTAAGATCGAAGAACTCGGTGGATCGTGAGCATTCTGAGGGTTGTGAAGCAACCTGAAAGAGAATAAGTTTGTCAGACTTGTAGTGCAGATGGTATCGGGAATATGATATGTTAACCATGGGATGGTTATGAGATGAGTGGTCGGATGACCACATGATTTGGATTGGATTTGGAACAGATTCGGATTGGATCCTGAGATTATTCAGTGTATGGATTAAATATGCTTTACCTTACTGCATCTACTTCAGTAGCTATCTTGCTATGATGTTGTCTTGCCTTAATGATGATGTTTGTTGTGAGCTTGCGAGTACATTCAAAGTACTCACCTGGCGTGTCATGCCAGTTTGCAGGTCATGCCATGATTGCTTGTTTGTCGAGGATCCTATGTTTGCGATATAGGATACGCGTTCTAGCCGGAGTCCCTGCGGAGTGGAGTACATCACCGCCGTCGCTGTTCCGCCGCCGAGAGAGTTACTCCGATGTTAGCATAGAGCTACCTCGGGCAGGCGTAGTGTCGCCGTGCCGATGTAATCCACGTACCCTTTGTAACCATATCCATTGTAATAAAGAGCTGATTTGTTCTATGCCAACAGTGTCGTATTCCAGAGGACTTGTCCCTGGGCTGGGATACGGGGCATTCTGTTCTTCTCTGAGCAGGGGTGCCACACGCAGGGGCCACCCTACCAGTATCCGTCACAGAGGATCGACGGCCCTAGTACTCGATCCCATTGTTGATGGGTACCACCTCACGAGACTCCTTATGGACCGAGGCAGCAGCCTCAATCTGATTTATGCAGACACAGTGAGGAAAATGGGGATCGATCCGTCAAGCATCAAACCCAGTAACACCACCTTCAAGGGGGTTATCCCGGGCATAGAGGCCCACTGCTCAGGCATGGTGACTTTGGAAGTTGTATTCGGCTCACCAGACAACTTTCGCAGCGAAGACTTGATCTTCGATATTGCTCTGTTCCGCAGTGGCTACCATGCCCTCCTCGGGCGAACGGCATTCGCCTAATTCACTGCTGTCCCGCATTACGCCTACCTCAAACTGAAGATGCCTAGCCCTTTCGGCGTCATAACGGTCAATGGCAATACGGAGCGTTCACTCCGGAGAGATTAGCGTACTGCAGCCCTGGCAGCCGTCGCCAATGGGCCAAGGTGCGAGCCCACCATAAAGGCCAAAGATACAACTAAACGGGCTCGAGCCCGATCCCCGTCATGGGAGCCCGCTTGCGTATGCCGCAAATAGGGATACACTCCCGACGGCACACCCACGATCATTGCTCTCTACTTGCCTCGTTAGCACAACTTTGCACTCAAGATACCATGGGTAGCCGTGGGGGCTTATATTAAGCAAGATCACCTTAGGTTCGGCTTAACCAAACTATGGGATTACCACGTCCTCGGACAGCGAAAGGGTACGACTCCAGACTCCCACAACGTCAAGCTGCAACTACGCGGCTACCACCTAAGGTTCCTATTCAAGGCTTCCTCCGCCGGCACGTGTTTTTCTACGCGGACGTCCCCCCTACCCAGCAGAAGCAAAGGCGCAGACATGCAGTAGGGCACAACTGAGGCTTCGACCCACACATCAAGGCCCTGTGTAAACCTTTCCTCTGTAAACTTTTCATTTCATTCTCATAATAAACGCCTCGGCAGTTCTAATTGTACGGATAGACGTCCTGAGCTTATGGAAAAATAAAAACACCTTTTACGGTGTCCGGACATCCGTATTGTCTTCCCTTTCCTTTTCCTTTTTCCGCTCTTCAAATAGTTCGGCATGCACACATTATGTTACGAATACAAAACGGTTAATTGACCAAAGGCTTGGTATCCTCATCAGCTCCATGTACTAAGTCTGGCACCACCTTCCGCTGTGTGTTCTGCATCTCGGATATTGCTCTATATGCATCAGTTCGGAACTATGTCTTGGGTCAATAGTTGGGTTTCCCGGCTCCTGTGTTTACGTCCTTACGTTTCGCCCGTTCGGCTAAGAAGGTAGAGGTAGAACCCCTACAATTGTACTTCTAGCTAGCCCAGTTAAGCACCTCAGGGGAGAAAGCCGAAAACTGACCATCATAATAGGCGCGAACTGGTCGGCGATCCGATGACATGTGTTAAACTCAAGAATCGCTGGCGATTTATCCTTGTCATTTGAAGGGTTTGTCCTAGCACAAACCACGTGTTTACAAAGGCATGCCTAGGCTTCCCCGCATATAAGAAAGCACTGGGGGCTAGTAATTAGCTCCCGCAGTCAAGCCCCTATGGCTAAGTGAAAATAATAAAGCCGCATAGTCCGATTGCCTGATCTCTCTCACGCACTACCACCTTCGGGCACCGAGACGTCGGCTAAGGGTAACAGTGCGGAGATTAAACACCCGTCGTATTATTAACTTGGGGGCTGAAGCTGACGACTGGCAACTTTCAGAATAACAAACGGCCGCACAGGAGTCAAAATAAAATTACCACAATATAAAACATACAAACGGTCCGTATTATAACGCAAAGGGTCCAGTTCATAACTTAATACAATCAGTCAATGATTACATCTTTGGGGCACTGGCCCTCTATGGCCCGAGCACCATCCATAACATGTGGGAAGTACTGTTCGGGATGGCGGTGCTCTTTTCCAGCCAGCAGGGGTCCAGCGGCCATGTCCATTGGCTTGATCTTAGGCCAATGAACCATGGTCTTCGCAATGGCCAATCTTGCTCCGTCGAGGCACGCAGAGTGCTTCACCGCATCAATCCGGGGCGACGCGTCACGCAGCTTCTGCACCAACCCAAAGTAGTTTCTCGGAATTGGCTCTGCAGGCCACAGCCGGGCACAAATGCCCTTCATGGCAGGTCCGGCCATCTGATGCAGCTCAATTAGTTGCTTCATCTAGTTGCTGAGGAAGGAAGAATGCTCGGGCGCCTGGAACTGCGCCCAAAAAAGCCTCCGCTCTGTGTCTCCCTCCCGCTGGGCATAGTGCTCCGTTGCATCCGCCACACTCCTTGGAAGCTCGACAAAAATGTCTTCAGAGCGCTAGACCCGCGTCAGCAAAGCGAACCTGTTGCCGCCAAATACACTCCCCAGTAAGTATGGCTTACCATCTGCAATCTGCCTCACTTGCCAGAGCTCCTCCCGCGCACCCCACACCTCCGCTCTTGTCTCCCGGAGCTCCTTCACCACCTTGGATAGCTCGGAGGACTGTTTTTTCAATTTTTGCTCAAGGTCCTCACATTTTGTGATGGCACCCTTGAGCTCCTGTTGCACTTCGGCCACTCGAGCCTTGTGCTTCTCGATGGCGGTCTTCGCCGTCTTGAGTTCGGCCACCGTCTTTTCGGCAGCCACCTTCTTCTCGGCCGCCTCGGCCTCGGCCTTCTTCAGCGTGGCCTTGAGGCCCTCGACCTCAGCGGCAGCAGCTGCAGCCACCATACACAATATGCTCAGCATACAGTCCGTAATATAGCTATCCGGCAGTATTGACTATGTATTTTGATTGGAGCCTACGTTGCGCCTCATCAAGCCGTTTGTTGACAAAGTCAAGCTCTATATCGGAGCATTTCAGCTTCCGATCCATCTCCTGCAGGGCCACAACATTAGCAGCTGCCGCCAAGGATGATGCCTGCAAAATCAAATAAATAATGACACCTTAACTAATGCCCAGTGAATATATTGACCCTCTGTAAGGATTTTGCAATCCTCACAGAGTGTCGGGGGTTATTATGTACAAGGCCTACTCCAACTCTAGCTAAAAGCTAAATCCGTCATGCAAGGAAATAACATTACTTGACTCACCTCGAAGCCTGTTAGAAGGCCCTGGACAGCATCGTTCAGTCCGGTATGGACGGACCGAACACCCTGTAGAATGGCACCCATAAGGGCGCGGTGCTCGTCGACGATGACAGAATTGTTCACCAACTCCTCCATCATGTCTGGCCAACCCGCCGCTGCCTGGTGGTTGGTATTCGGCGCTGGCGACGGGAACCTAACCACCCTTCATCGGAAGGCGGGACCGGCACCTCCGAGGGCCATGAGGGCTCAGGTGCGGCTGGCTGGGAAGGTCCGGACTCCCCTCCCGTGTTCGCCAGGAGGGACACATCCTCTTGGTATTTGATGACTGAGGCATCGGCCTTGGCCATGACCTCGTCGTCACCCTCTCCCGTGTTTGGAAGGGGAGGGGTCCTTCGGGACAGCCCCTCCCGGGGCTCTTCACGGACCAAGGGAGGCGTGGAGCGCGACGCTGATCCACTGTCCGCCAATTCGGCGGGCGGAGAGGTCCCCTCCGAGGTCAGCTCGGCAGGGTGGCCACGCGGTATGCGGAAATATCACGTGATCCGTCAATTAAGGACTAGTAAAAGGAAGTAAGTAAGAGATGTTCGAATTCATACCTTGTGGCGGGGGGCTTGACGCTGGGTCCTTCTCCGGTACCTTTTCAGATGCCACGGACTCCACATCGGAGTCTGAGCTGTCGGGCAGGACTACCTTGGGCATGCACTGCCTCTTCGGGGCCCGAGGAGGTTACTCCTCCTCGACGTCTTCGGACGCTGCACTCTTCTGGGAATGAGAGGAGGCACTCTCCTCTATGTCTACGTCCTCCTCCCCGTCGTGGGCGCACAGGGCTGCAGTAACCCCGGCCTTGGTGTCCGGGTGACCTCTTGAGTGGAGACCTTTCCTGGTCTTCGGTAGGTCCTTCTTCTTCTTCCCCTTCTTCTCTGATGCCTCGTAAAGCGCCATGACCAGCAGCTCCTCTAGGTGAGCCGTCTGGCGCTCTTCGGGCAGCGGAGCCGGACTGCTGATCTTCTTGGCCTTTCAAGCAAGCCGTATGAAGGCAACAAAGAGAAATTTAGACCAAACTTTATGCCGCATGAGCATCCAAATACAAATTGGGCAAGCAATCAATTACCTCCTTCGAGGGATTGGCAGCGTAAAGGCCAATGTCTTCTTTCTCGAACGGTCATGCCTCCTGGGGCCTGAACATCAACTTCCACACCTTGTCGTCAGTGGTGCCGAAGAGGTGTTACACGATGGCCGGGTCCTAGGGTTTGAAATACCACATCGGAGTGGCCCTCTGCTAGCAAGGAAGGAGGCGGCAATGTAATATTATCTGGACCACATTGGTCAGCTTGGCGCTGGTCTCCATCAAATTGGAAACACGCTTCTGTAGATTCTTCACCTTGTCGGTGGATCCCCAATTAAGACCTTTCTTGGTCCACAAGGTCAGTCCCGCTGGGGGTCCGGATCTAAAATCGTCGGCTACCGTCCAAGCCGCATCCCGTGGCTCTGTTATGTAGAACCATTCCTTCTGCCACACCTTGACAGTGTCGATGAAGGTCCCTCCGGCCATTGAACCCAGGTGAGCTTGCTGTTCATTGCTCCACTGCAGTCCGCCTAGGCACCGCTGACCACTTTCGGCTTGACGTTGAACACTTTCAGCCACAAGACGAAATACAGCTGGATCCGCAGATGGGCCTTGCAAATGGTGATGAAGGCGCAGATGTGGAGGACGGAATTGGGGTCTAGATCGTGGAAATCCAGCCCGTAAAAGAACATCAATCCCCGCACGAAGGGGTGCAGCGGGCATCCTAGCCCCCCGATGAAGTGGGGGAGGAAAACCACCCTCACACCTGGCCCGAGCGTGGGAACGACCTGGCCCTCCTTTGGGGCCTGGTGAGCAACGTCAGCCGACAAGTAGCCGGCTCGCTACAGCTCCTCGATGTCACTTTTGGTGACGATGGAGGCCTCCAACTTGCCGTTGGCACCGGATCCAGCCATGGCCAAAGCTAGGAGGAGGCTGGGAAGGGAATCGCTACGGAAGAGTAGAGCAGGGCGCTGGAGCTCTAGAGATTGGAAAAGTGATGGCGAAAGGTGGACGAAGGCGTAGGCTGGTAACTGCAGCTGTTCTCCTTTTATGGGCTGCGGAGAAGCCAAGGGTTCCTTTTTCCATGTCCTTGGCCTCTCGACTTTCCGATATACTCGTGACATTATGCGCGGGTCGGATGATCGAAATCATTGATATTATCCCCTAAAAAACGGGGCATGATCCCTCGCTTGACGAGACACATCAATGGAGACACGGCCTCGAACCGCGCATCAAGGACTTCCTGTCATTTGGCATTATGACCGTAAGTGACCCTTCACCGAAAAGTTGTCAGATAAGGGCACTGTCCTTACTGCTCGAGCACGCATAGGATAAGATGGAGAACTCGCCTCGCTAGCCGAAGACTGTGGCAGAATGCGGAAGCCGTCCACAGGCCCTGGCATTGGAGGCCAGTTCGGGGGCTACTGAGTGAGTCCTGGACTAAGGGGTCCTCAGGCCGCCGGCCCCTTGCTTATGGGCCGGACTGATGGGCTACTATGGAGCCGAGCTTGGGCGTCGACCTATGTCTGGATAGAGGATCTTCGGAGCCGTGGTGTGCCCTCCAAGTCAGGATTTAGCATGATCTTTTCCTTGTTGTAACTGATCGCATGTAACCCTAACCCTACTGGTGTCTATATAAACCAGAGAGTTTTAGTCTTTAGGGCCAGAGCAACATCCAATCCCCCATCAATCTAGGGTTTAGATCATCTGATCTCGAGGTAGATCGACTCTGTAACCATGTCATACACATCAAATACAATCAAGCAGGGCGTAGGGTTTTCCCTCTTAGAGAGGGCCCGAACCTAGCTAAACACCGTGTTCTTTGTCCCTTGTTCCCCATTGATCCAAGATCCATAGCTCAAGACCCCCTACCGGAGATCTGCCTGTTTGGACACCTACAGTAAGTAAGACCAGAACACAAGCCGCCAAATTGTAAGAGATTGACATGAATAAATTCAAATCAATCTGGGGGCTAATGTTGGGGATGTAACCCCGCAATATGACCCGCCATACTAAAGTGGGGTCATCTATGTGGCGGCTCATAGGCAAGGCTCAAGATGGGCCGTGGTGCCCAGGCGCAAGACTAGTAGGGAGGCTCACCAAATGGACAATCAACTGAATTGCTTGAGGACAAGCAATGGGTTAAGCTTGGGGGAGTTGATACGTCTCCATCGTATCTACTTTTCCAAACTCTTTTGCCCATGTTTTGGACTCTAATTTGCATGATTTGAATGGAACTAACCCAAACTGACGCTGGTTTCAGCAGAATTGTCATGGTGTTATTTTTGTGTAGAAATAAAAGCTCTCGGATTGACCTAAAAATTTACGGAGAATATTTTCGAATTTATGAAAAATACTGGCACAAGAATTATCCAGAGGGGGGCCACCCAGAGGCCACAAGCGCTAGGGGCGCGCCCACCCCTTGGGGCTCGCCCTGCAGGCTTGTGGGCCCCCTGGAGCCCCTCCAACCTCAACTCCAACTCCATATAACCCTATTCATGGAGAAAAAACAAAGAGAAGAGTTCATCGCGTTTTATGATACGGAGCCGCCGCCACCTCCTGTTCTTCATCGGGAGGGCAGATATGGAGTCCGTTCGGGGCTCCGGAGAGGGGGGTTCATTGCCATCGTCATCACCAACTTTCCTCCATCACCAATTTCATGATGCTCACCGCCGAGAGTGAGTAATTCCTTCGTAGGCTTGCTGGCGATGATGGGTTGGATGAGATTTATCATGTAATCGAGTTACTTTTGTTATGGTTTGATCCCTAGTATCCATTATGTTCTGAGATTGATGTTGCTATGACTTTTCTATGCTTAATGCTGGTCACTAGGGCCCAAGTGCCATGATTTCAGATCTGAACCTATTATGTTTTCACGAATATATTTGTGTTCTTGATCCTATCTTGCAAGTTGTAGACACCTATTACGAGTTATGATCCGCATACCGCAAGGTGACAATAATTGGGATTCTTTCCGGTGATTACCGTAGTTTGAGGAGTTCATGTACTCACAAAGTGCTAATGCTTTGGTCCGGTTCTCCATTAAAAGGAGCGCTTAATATCCTTTAGTTTCCATTAGGACCCCGCTGCCACGAGAGGGTAGGACAAAAGATGTCATGCAAGTTCTTTTCCATAAGCACGTATGACTATATATGGAATACATGCCTACATTATATTGATGAATTGGAGCTAGTTCTGTGTCACCTATGTTATAATTGCTACATGATGAATATTATCCGACATAATTATCATTGCCGATCCAATGCCTACGAGCTTTTCACATATTGATCTTTGCTCAGTTACTTTGCCGTTTCCACTGTTACAATCACTACAAAGCTGCTGCTGTTACTTTTATCACCGTTACCGTTACTTCCATACTACTTTGCTACTAAATATTTTGCAGCAGATATTAATTCTTTCAGGTGTGGTTGAATTGACAACTCAGTTGCTAATACTTCAGAATATTCTTTGGCTCCCCTTGTGTCAAATCAATAAATTTGGGTTGAGTACTCTACTCTCAAAAACTGTTGCGATCCCCTATACTTGTGGGTTATCATGACCTTTTTCTGGCGCCGTTGTCGGGGAGCATAGCTCTATTCTCTGACTCACTTGGGATTTACATCTGTTTATCACTATGAAGAATCTGAAAGATCCAAGAACCAAGATTTATCCCTCTACTACGAGGGGAGGTAACGAACTGCCATCTAGCTCTGCACTTGATTCACCTTCTGTTTTGGGTAAGCTTGCGAAACCACCACCTGCTATTAGTCCTAATATGTCGCAAGTAATTGATGATGCTACTTCTGCTATCAATGATGCTTATGATGCTACTGCTATGCTTGATAATACTGTGCCACTGGGTGAATTTCTTGATGACCAACCTGCTAGAGTTACTGCTGAAACTGATGATATTTCTGAAACTGATGAAATTATTGGAACTCAACGCTTTGAAACACCTATTAGGCCTAGCTCTCCTAGATATGAATTGCCTGTTATACCTGAGGGTTATGTTATGGATGGAGAGGTAGCTAGGGACTTTCTTGCTTGTAAGGATAGAGATGATCTTAAGAAATTATTATGCAAGTGGAAAGAATGCAATTTGATCCTAAGTTTGCTACTTCACCTATCTGTGTTACTGATAAGGATTATGAAGTCTCTATTGATCCTGAGTTAATTACTTTTGTTGAATCTGATCCTTTCCATGTTTATGAATCTGAAATTGTTGTGGCATATCTCAATAAATTAAATGATATAGCCACCCTGTTTGCTCATGAGGAAAAAATTCGCTATTACTATATTCTTAAGTTGTTCCCTTTCTCATTAAAGGGTGATGCTAAGATATGATTTAATTCTCTTTCTCCTGGTTGTGTGCGTAGACCCAGGATATGATATATTAATTCTCTGAAAAATATTTTCCTGCTCATAAGAAACAAGCTGCTCTACAAGAAATATTTAACTTTGTGCAAATTGAAGAAGAGAGTCTCACACAAGCTTGGGGGAGGCTTCTCCAATTACTTAATGCTTTGCCTGATAATCCTCTCTAGAAAAATGAAATACTTGATATCTTTTATAATGGACTAACCGATGCTTCTAGGGACCACCTAGATAGTTGTGCTGGTTGTGTTTTCAGGGAACGAACTGTTGAACAAGCTGAATTACTATTGAATAATATATTGAGTAATGATAATGATTGGACTCTTCACGAACCACCTCCTAAGCCAACTCCGAAGAAAATAGGTATTCTATTTCTCAGTCCTGAAGATATGCAAGAGGCAAAGAAATCTATGAAAGAAAAGGTATTAAATCTGAAGATGTTAAGAATTTACCACCTATCAAAGAAATACATTGTCTTGATAACCCGACACAGATGGTAAAGGTAAATTCTCTCTATAGATTTGATGAAGGTGATATTCCTCATAATAAGTATGCTAGTCAATGCTTGGATGAATTTGATAACTTTCTTGTTAAACAAGAAAACTTCAATGCTTATGTTAGTAGACAATTGAAACGTAATGCTTACGTGCTTGATTGCTTGGGTGATTATATGTGTAGAACTGTTAATGATCTCAAGATTATTAGCAAACATGCTTCCATGGTAAAAACTCAAGTAGAACAAGTACTCATGGCACATAATGATTTGCTTACTGAGATGAACAATAAAATGAATGAGCATGTTGTTAGAGTTATGACTAGAGGTGGTAAAATGACTCAATAACCTTTGTATCCTGAGGGCCATCCTAAGAGAATTGAGCAAGATTCTCACAGAACTAATTCTGAGGCACCTAGTCCTTCAAATCATGAAAAGAAAAAGAAAATTGATAGGACTTTGCATGCTTCTAGTGAACCCACTATAGACACACCTGAGAATCCAAATGATATTTCTATTTCTGATGCTGAGACACAATCAGGTGATGAACATGAACCTAGTACTAATGATAATATTGATGTTCATGTTGATGCTCAACCTAGTAATGATAATGATGTGGAGATAGAACCTGCTGTTGATCTTGATAACCCACAATCTAAGAATAAAAGATATGACAAAAGAGACTTTGTTGCTAGGAAACATGGTAAAGAAAGAGAACCATGGGTTCAGAAACTCATGCCCTTTCCTCCTAAACCATCCAAGAAAAAGGATGATGAGGACTTTGAGCGCTTTGCTGAAATGCTTAGACCTGTCTTTTTGCGTATGCGTTTTACTGATATTCTGAAAATGTCTGCTTATCCTAAGTATATGAAAGATATTGTTACTAATAAAAGAAAGACACCGGAAGCTAAAATTTCCACCATGATTGCTAGTTACACATTTAAAGGTGGAATACCAAAGAAATTCGGAGATCCAGGAATACCAACTATACCATGCTCCATTAAAAGAAATTATGTTAAAACTGCTTTATGTGATCTTGGAGCCGGTGTTAGTGTTATGCCTTTCTCTTTATATTGTAGACTTGATTTGAATAAGTTGACACCAACTGAAATTTCTTTGCAAATGGCCGATAAATCAATCGCTATAACCATCGGTGTTTGTGAGGATGTACCTGTCGTAGTTGCAAATGTTACTATTTTAACGGACTTTGTTATTCTTGATATACCTGGGGACGACAGCATGTCAATCATCTTTGGTAGACCCTTTTTGAATACTCAGGGGCTATTATTGATTGCAACAAGGGCAATCCCACTTTTCATGTTAATGTAATGAGCATACGATACACTTTCCGAAGAAACAACCTCAAGTGAATAGGATCAACTCTATTGGAAAAATTTCAACGATTACTATTGGAGGTTTTGAATTCCCTCTTCCTACTGTCAAAAAGAAATATGAAATTCTTATTGTCGGGGACATGCATTTCCCCCTTCAGGTAACCTAGTGTTATTCAAAAATTCTCCGGTTCATGTCATTCGGAAGAAGTTTGTTAACAAGACTTGATCAACATTGTTAATGGGCTCCTTTTGACGATCATGAGAAGGTTGAATTTAGAAGGCACAACCTTCTGTACCCAACTTTTACCTTCTGTTATTTAGAGTAAATAAAGCAAAAAAGTTATTATTTTTCTGTTTTTTGATTTATCCGTGCAATAAAAAAATGTCCAGAAAATAAAAGTTCTCCAAATGCCCTGAAAATTTAGTATGATTTTTTCTAGAATATTTAAGAATTTTTGGCACTGAACACACATCAGGGGGGTGCACCTGTGGGCCACAAGCTCACAGGGCGCGCCCAGCCCCTAGGCGCGCCTACAGGGCTTGTGGGTCCCACGTGGGCCCCCTCACTTATGCCAGCACCAATTCACTTCATCTTCCTCTAGAAAAAATCCCACCATTGCTCAAACCCGTGTTCTAGCTCATTTTGCTGCCATTTTCGATCTCCTTGCACAAAGCTCCATTTGCAAAACTGTTTTAGGGGATTGTTCATCGGTATGTGACTCCTCCAATGGTCGAATTAATTTTTGTTCTAGTGCTTTAAATATTTCAAATGATTGCTTCTATGGTGACCATGTTCTTGAGCTTGCATGTCAAATTTATATGGTTCAAAATAGCTTTGTTGCATGATATAGCCTATAGACACTTGTGGGAGTAGTTGCTATCAATTTTGTTGAGTTTTGTTCACTTTTATTTTGAGTCACTAAAAATTTTAGAAATTTTTTAGAAAAAGAAAATGTTGAGGAAAGTGTTCCAAGGTGGTTCCTCAAAGAAGAAGGCCCCAAGGCTCGCAAAACGTGAGCCGGATCTCGAACCACCGAGGGAGGCTCAAGTGCAACCCTACGAATGGTCGTCAGATCACTTCATGACTCATGTAGGTTTCAAGGAAGAATTTGATATACATGTACACAACACCGGCCTGACAGACTTCGTGACAGATAAGTGTTTTCAATACTACAACCTCATTGATTCCTTTGTGCGGAGATTTATGTATTCGGTCCATCGCAATACGCATTCTGTTTTATTTGATCTTTATGATAAATCATTGACCATGGACCTAGAAGATTTTAATGATGCATGCAAAATTCCACAATGGGGTACTTGTTCTGAACCTCATAAATCTGATTGCATTGGATTTCTTTCTAGCATTACCGTCCGTGAAACTAGGACCATAACACAAGCTACTATAGGGAGCATTCACTTTCCTGCATTACATTACTTTGCTCTCTTTGTGGGTAGATGCATTAATGGTAAACATGATCACAGTCACCTCTGCGCCCCTGATTTGAGTGTCCTCAAGAGTGCTATAATGAATGAAAAACAATTTAATTTGGGGGCTATCATTGCGCGTAGATTACATAACAATGCTAAAGATGGGGATTTCTTTGGTGGAATTTATGCCACCCGCTTAGCTAATTATCTTGGTGTCCCCATAAGAGAAAATGATACTCTGTTGCCACCTGCTTTCCTTGATTATAATGCTATGGTACGTTACCAGTTCCTTTAGAGGAACGATCAGTCCCTCCTGTACTGACTAATCTTTGATTGGGAGCGCGTCTTCCGTATTAGGCTTCCTACTCCTGCCTTCTTTGACTATCAGGTGAAACGAAGATACTTCATAACCAGAGAGGAGGCGGACGACTATGAGAGAGAGGGGGAGGCCGCTCGTCTCCACGAGGGAGCTCTCCAATCTGTAGCTGTCGTAGCTCAGTACAACCACAACTACAACTTTGGATATCCGCCAGGCCAGCCGTGGCCCTAGACCAACTTAGGCCAAAAGCCTAAGCTTGGGGGAGTACGTATTTCTCACTGACATTACATTCATGTTCATACATTCATTCCAGTTGTCGGTGTTCATACTTTTTCATTGTATTATCCATGTTAGTTTATTTTTCTCTCTTTCTTCTTATGCGTTTGAAAAACTTTGAGAAAATCCAAAAAATTTAGTTCTCGCTTCTTTTTAGTTATCTTCCTAGTTTATTTATTTGTAGTATTAAAAGAAAACCCAAAAAGATTTCTCGTTCTTCTTTTGCCTGTTGGGAGCTTTCCCGTGTAAATAGTTTTTCCCGTTCTTGTTTTACTCTCTTCTGAAAAACAAAAACTTCAAAAATATTTCAGTGTGTTTCTTTGAATTTCTTTTCTTTTCTTTGGGTTGTAAGGAGAAGATCACGATGAAAATGATGAGTGGTTCTCATATGCTTTATTGTTGATCTAACAAAGAGCCCATATTACCTTGTCTTCTCCTTTTAATAAATGTTGCAGATTCCAGCTTACTCCATTGCATGTGCACTCTTATTATTATTCACATTGTTTGGTGATGCAAGTGAAAGGCACTAATGATGATATTTGACAAAATGATTGAGATCGAGAAAAGCTGGTACGAACTCGGCCTATTTTGTTTTTGTAAATATGCTTAGCTCATCGTTCCTGATTCAGCTTATTATGAATGAAGCATGTTTGCAATGACAATTAGAGATTATAGTTACTCATGCCACGCTTAATTATCTAAGAGTGTATAATGATTTGTCTTGTGTGCCAACATGCAGTTTAAAGTGGTTATTATGTAGTATGATAGGATGGTATCCTCCTTTGAATGATTCAACTGGCTTGACTTGGCACATGTTCACACATGTAGTTGAAACCAAAACAACATAGCCTCCACGATATTTATGTTCATGGTGATTTATATCCTACTCATGCTTGCATTCAATGTTGATTAATCTCAATGCATGTTTATGACCGTTGTTGCTCTCTAGTTGGTTGCTCCTCAATCTTTTGCTAGCCTTCACTTGTAATAAGCAGGAATATTGCTTGTGCATCCACTTCCTTAAACCCAAAGTTGTTCCACATGAGTCCACCATACCTACCTATATGCGATATTTACCTGCCGTTCCAAGTAAATTTGCATGTGCCAAACTCTAAACCTTCAAATGATAATCTGTTATGTATGCCCGAATCGCTCATGTAGTGACTGGGGGCTATGAGTATCTTCAATGCTAGGTGGGTTATTCTCACGATGAGTGTTTATTCATTTGTCATTCACGAGAAAGTAGCTAGTAATCGGGATGCCCAGTTCCATGCTCAAAATCAAATCAAAATATAATCATAGAACAAAACTCCCCCGTGAATTCGGCTAGCCGTGGAGTGTGATTGTTGTTGGAGGGGGAGTGAAAACTTTACCACTCTGTTTGGGAACTGCCTATAATGATTCTAGCATGGAATGTAGTGAGATCTCCTGGTTTTTGTGTTGACAACGAAAGCATACCGCTCAAAATTATATTCATCTCTTTTTTAAAAGCTCCGAGCCCTGGCACCTCTGCAAATCCCTACTTCCCTCTGCGAAGGGCCTATCTATTTACTTTTATTGCTGAGTCATCATCCTCTTTTAAAAGCACCAGCTAGAGGGCAACACTGTCATTTGTATGCTTTGTTATTAATTGTTGTTGAGTATGAGTGTGACTGGATCTATTTTGCAATGAATTACAATATCCAGTCAGTCCTTGGTCTCCAGAGGTGCTCTAAATTTATGTTTTGTTGTCTCAGAAAGGGCTAGCAAGATACCAGTATATCATATTTTATCATGATTGTTTTGGAAAAAGTGTTGTCATCTGAGATTTATTATTATAGCTCGCTAGTTGATTATGCCATTGATATGAGTAAATGTGAGACCCAAATGTTATTGTTAATGTGGTTAGCTCATAATATTTTCTGAAAACCTGAATATCAGTTAGACATATTTACAACAACAAGATCAAACAGAGTTTGTAAAAGTTTTTCTTTGTCACTTCCAGTTCGTCAACTGAATTGCTTGAGGACAAGCAATGGGTTAAGCTTGGGGGAGTTGATACATCTCCATCGTATCTACTTTTCCAAACTCTTTTGCCCTTGTTTTGGACTCTAATTTCCATGATTTGAATGGAACTAACCCGGACTGGTGTTGTTTTCAGCAGAATTGCCATGATGTTATTTTTGTGCAGAAATAAAAGTTCTCGGATTGACCTGAAAATTTATGGAGAATATTTTTGGAACTTATAAAAAATACTAGCACAAGAATTATCCAGAGGGGTCCACCCAGAGGCCACAACCCCTGGGGGCACACCCTGCTGGCTTGTGGGCCCCCTGGATTCGTCGCCATCATCATCACTAATCTTCCTTCATCACCAATTTCATGATGCTCACAGCCGGGAGTGAGTAATTCCTTCGTAGGCTTGCTGGACAGTGATGGGTTGGATGAGATTTATCATGTAATCGAGTTAGTTTGTTAGGGTTTGATCCCTAGTATCCACTATGTTCTGAGATTGATGTTGCTATGACTTTGCTATGCTTAATGCTTGTCAGTAGGGCCCGAGTGCCATGATTTCAGATTTGAACCTATTATGTTTTCATGAATATATTTGTGTTCTTGATCCTATCCTGCAAGTTATAGACACCTATTACGAGTTATGATCCGCATACCCCAAGGTGACAATAATTGGGATTCTTTCCGGTGATTACCGTAGTTTGAGGAGTTCATGTATTCACTAAGTGCTAATGCTTTGGTCCGGTTCTCTATTAAAAGGAGGCCTTAATATCCCTTAGTTTCCATTAGGACGCTGCTGCCACGGGAGGGTAAGACAAAAGATGTCATGCAAGTTCTTTTCAATAAGCATGTATGACTATATACGGAATACATGCCTATATTATATTGATGAATTGGAGCTAGTTCTGTGTCACCCTATGTTATAAATGCTACATGATGAATATTATCCGACATAATTATCATTGCCGATCCAATGCCTACGAGCTTTTCACATATTGATCTTTGCTCAGTTACTTTGCCATTTCCACTGTTGCAATCACTACAAAACTGCTACTATTACTTTTGCCACCGTTACCGTTACTTCCATACTACTTTGCTGCTAAATATTTTGCTGCAGATATTAAGTCTTCCAGTTGTGGATGAATTGACAACTCAGCTGCTAATACTTGAGAATATTCTTTGGCTCCCCTTGTGTCGAATCAATAAATTTGGGTTGAATACTCTACCCTCGAAAACTGTTGTGATCCCCTATACTTGTGGGTTATCACTTAGGGAACAAGACAAGTCAGAAGCATACTGGGTCACGGATCATTGTATGACCCGGACTCTTGTAAACCCAGGGCCTCAACCTGTATATAAAGGCGAGCCCCTGAGGCAGATAGACTAAGTTACAATTGAGCAAGAACTAAGTCAAGTGAATCAGCTCCCTTGTAATTGATCCTCAAGGAATAAACAATATGCAGGAAGTAGGCTATTACCTCGATCATGAGGGGCCGAACCTGGGTAAACCTGTGCCACTTAATTCCGATCAACCCTGGCAAGCTAACTCCCCGATTGCGATGGCCTCACGACTAAGTCCTCACACTAGGACATCTACCGTGAAAAAACTACAACAGATGCCAAAGTTATTAGAGAACACAACCTCACTTTCTTCACTTGGTTCAAAAAGCATGTTCTTGCTGATCTACTTACAATTGCTCATATATGCCTTAGAACATGGCCCCGCGCCCAATCTCGTGACCTATCAGGCGTATGATATCAAAGGATACACGTTCTACATGGAGGCAAAAGATATAAATAGTGATTACCAGAACTCAGGGATGACGAACGAATGTATGATTAGCAACAACGGTGCAACTGAAAGATTCTATGGAAGGGTCGACGAGATCTCGGAGCTTCACTACTCTAGACTGCACAGTGTGACGATGTTCCTAGTCAGATGGGCTATTCCGTCCAAAGAGAAAACCGTTCTTTCACCACTATGTCCATACCCGATGCTAAGAGCACTACCGTGAACGTCATCGCCAAAAATGAGCAATGAGTACATGCCAA
The DNA here is from genome assembly GCA_011799875.1 of Thinopyrum elongatum. Classification (NCBI taxonomy): domain Eukaryota; kingdom Viridiplantae; phylum Streptophyta; class Magnoliopsida; order Poales; family Poaceae; genus Thinopyrum; species Thinopyrum elongatum. The sequence continues at coordinate 1,206,871 of CM022302.1, forward strand.
GCCCGTGACACAATGCTTCTTCCTAACCGACCCGAGCAATCAGAGCCATATTGTCGTGAGGGGAGGGAAAAGGAGCATCGTCGAAATGGACGGAGTCGCCAACGAGTAAGACTAAGACTAGTGTGGTAACTCTATGGGGGAAGATGACGATGACGATGAAGCATACCTGAAAAGAAGAATGAAGACTACATTACCGAAGAAAGATCGTACTCCATGGAAAAGAAAAAGTCGCAACGAGGCGCTCATTTATTCGACAATGAACAAGAAAGGAAAGAATGTCACTCAGAAACGAAAACGTCGACTTTGAGTAAACAACACGTATATTTGTACCTATTTTGTATACGCACTTGATCGCGTTATCGGCCAAATGATGTATATATGTGTATATATATGTATATATATATATATATGTTATATACTAATATATCGCCTGAGTTATATATTGTATCCCCTTTCCCACCATGGTTCCAGCTCGGTACAACCCTGCCTCTAAGTCAAAATGGAGAGATGGAAAGGAATAAGAAAATGAAAAGAAAAAGAAAAAGAAAAGAAAAGGAATAAGAAAATGAAAAGAAAAAGAAAAAGGAATGGAATAAGAAAATGAAAAGAAAAAGAAAAAGGAAAGGAATAAGAAAATGAAAAGAAAAAGAAAAAGGAATGGAATAAGAAAATGAAAAGAAAAATAAAAAAGGAAAGAATAAGAAAATGAAAAGAAAAAGAAGAATGAAAGGAATAAGAAAATGAAAAGGAAAAGAAAAAGGGAAAAAAAGGAAAGAATGGAGAGGAAACCGCGCCTGCCTCTAAGGTAGAATAGCAGTAGCGATGGGTTCCAAAACGCGTATAGCTAACTTAGCTATAGCGAATTTTCTATAGAAGCACGCTATAGCTACTAAGTATAGCAGCAGCGCGGCTTTGCAACCCGCGCTATAGCGCACTTAGCTATAGCGCGTGTTGAAAAGCCGCACTACTGCTATTTTCACTTAGAGACAGGCATTCGGTTTCCACTCCATTGCACCCCCTAATTCCCCCCACTCCTATTTCTTCCCCGTCACTACCACCGCATCACCGCCGTAGCCATCTTCCCCGAGCCCATCCTCACCGAAGCCCTCTTCCCCGAGGTCGTCGGAGCATGGGCCGCCGCCACCCGAGGACGCCCCTTCTCCTTGTCACCACCTCCTCCTCCACCCTCTGTAGCCCTCCGGTGAGCATCCTCTCTCGACCTTCCCCCTCTCTTCTTTGTAAGAATTTAGTTCTAGGGTTTCGAGGGTTCATTAGGGTTCATTAGGAGGATTCAATAGTAGGATTTTAACTGTAGGATTTTAGTTGTTGGGTTCATTCTTAGTATTTAACAGTAGGATTTAGTTCTAGAGTTCATTAGTAGGATTTAAGTTCTAGAGTTTATTAGTAGGATTTTAGTTCTAGGAGATAGAGTTCATTAGTAGGAATTTAGTTCTAGGATTTTAGGTCAACAGTAGGAATTTTAGTTCTAGCTAGGGTTCTAGGGTCCAAATGGCGTAATTATAATTTATGACATAATTTAAATTGAATTGAGTTCTAGTGTTCATAATTTATAATTGAGTGCTAGGGTTTGAATTGAGTTTTGGTGCAAAATTATTCTATCTAGGGTACTAGGGTTGAATTGAATTGAGTTCCAGTGTTTATAATTTATGATATAATTTTAATTGAGTACTACGGTTCATAATTTGAATTGAATTAAGTTCTTGGGCTCATTCTTTTTATTACAAAACAAATATGAATTGAGTGGTAGGGTTCATTATTTGAATTGAGTTCTAGTGTTCATTATTTTTATTATTGTTATCTTGAATAATTTGATGGCCCATGTTTCCTTGAATAATTTGTTGTGCTATATTAATGATGATCCCCTTTTAGTACTACATGATGATATCCATTGAGTGAAATCCATTTAGTGATCTATTTGCAGGGATTCTCATTCCCAATGGTCTATGTTTTGCCGGAATGTTGATTCGTTCCCCTTTCGGCGAATTTCAGGCGCTCGATATGTCCACTTTTTAGCAAAGGTCATGCCGAAATTTCCCGTGAATTTCGGCATGACTTGTGGTAGAAATTAGGACATATCAAGTGCCCGGGAATTGCCGGGACGGGAATGAAACGGCATTCCGGAAAACCATAGGCCTTTTTTATGTCATTATTCATTTTATTATAGTTTGAGAATTAAACGAGGAAACATACCCTTACATAGGAAACATTTCGAACAACGACGAAGCCGGGGCTTCTGATCATCATGAGGTAGACGATCCCTTACAGCATGAACACGATTACCTTGAATCTTTGTGTAGTTAGGAAGGACAAGGTTTGGAGGGCCCCCATGTCATAGCGGACGGTGCTACTGCCACCGACCCCGACACCGACACCACCACCGGCACCGATGGCACCGACGCCGGCTCCGAGACCGGGGCCGAAGCACAAGGGTTCGAGGACATGAAAACCTAACAAGCTCGGCACCGGCAAATTGGTGGTCAAAGAGGTGCACCCCAGGAAATTTGAACCACTATTGCCGGTTGAAGCTAGCATGAACTATGGCAACCATCTCGGATGCATCATACCGAAAGTCACGAGCATCAATGACAAGGAGTCAAGGGCTAAACCAAAAATTATGGAGCACCTCCTCCTAACGAAGTTGCACCAGAGATACCATTTCCCCGGCCGGGATGACACCAAATATGCATGGGAAGATGATACCTTGAAGAAGATAATCAACCCCGCCATGGGGAAGTTCAGCGGCGCAGTGTCCGCCTGGAAAGTCAGGGTGAAACAATCGATTGACAAGAATGAACCCTACTCCAAGATATTTGTGAAAAATCCCATACTTTTGGAAGAGGACTACGAAAAATTCACGGAAAATCGCGCTACCGAAGATGCCAAGTGTAAGTCCAATAAATTCAAGGGGCTTCAGCTAAGGAACACTAGGAACCACCACCTCGGAAAGCCGTGGTTACCTTGGCAAGAAATCCAAATGGGATAAGGAGGACGCGGAACGTGAGGCCCAAGGTATCCCAGACCACTTGGCGGAGTTCATTGACCCGCTGGAGCATGACTTCATCAGGGCTCGCTACAAGTGTGACAAAGTAAAAAAGGTTTTCTACATGGACGAGCCCACAAGGAAATTGTTGAGAATACTGATAATTACCACCTTATATTAGTTCTGATCAATTTAACTACACATTGGAGTAACATTTATAAACGGTCAACGTTCCTTTTGCAGGAACAACAACACAACAAGCTTACGGCCGAAAGCCACTCGTCGTCTCAGTCGTCGGTGAGGCCCAAGTGGGACACCCCTCTCAACCGGTCCTTGAACATACTGAAGGGACTTCCTGAGGGCCAGCGGATGCACTATGGACGTGTGCACGGCGTCGGAGACTCCGCCACATGGAAGTACTACTACCACGAGGACCCGGAGGCCAGAAGGCAAAGAAGGAAGTTCTGTCAGGTGAACATCAATGAGAAAGTGGCGGTTGCCATTAACAAAAGAGCTGATGAAACCCAAGAAGTCATGAAATCTGAGTTGGTCAAAGTGGCAGCTGAGACCCAAGAAGCCCTGAAATCTGAGTTGGTCAAAGCGGCAGTCGATGCTGCAGTAGCAGCCTGCAGAGTAGATTTTTTATCTTCGGTGGAGGCCTTGGTTCCGGCTGTTGTCGACTGGACGAAGAAAAGCCAGATAAAGGCCCACAAGACTTTCCGATGCCCAGCTTCATCGAGAGCAACTCGATGAGCATCGCACCAACAGCACCCGCTGCCGCTATAGCACAAGGTCCCACACCCGCTCATAGAAGCCCGTCCTTCGTCTCTGGCATGCGAGGCGGGACTTTGACTTTGCCTGAGCTCGACACCCTCACAGTAATTACGCGTTGCACCAACATATCTATAGTATTCTTCTTCCGTTGCCTTTTGGATGTCTGACATCGCAGACATGTCTTTACAGGCCGGCGAAACCCCGTGCACCATACTGTACATGATCAATGGCCAGAAGGTGGACGTTGGTACCGTGACAATACAGAAGCCCAAGGAACGCATGTTCCACGGCCAGCCGATTCCCGTTGGCACCTTTAGGGTTTCCTTAGTGAGTGCCAAAGCGGACCACGAGGACTTGGCTCCTCTAGTACAACTCAGATGAGAGGATGACGAGACCCCAAAGCGGCTTGGACAATACAAGGGTTGGATGCTGCTGTGGCTGAAGAATCTTCTTCGTGTGGAGGCGGCCGAGAGCACACTAACCACAACACCACATCCGCAAGGTATGAACACCACCCCTCCTACGCAATTACCAGTGCCTCATCTCGTGCTGGTTGAGAGCGGCGGACGACGCGAGGAAGGGGGTCAAGTAGTGGATGATGGAATCTCCCCCGTGGAACAAGAAATGGATGACGAGATGGAGGAGGAGGGCCCTCTTCGGTTCCTCAATACCGGAGCCTATGACGGCGGAGAAATGTTGAGTCAGCCATATGACTTAGGCAATGAGCATGCGGATGAGGAGATGGATGATGTGCCTGGGAAGGAATGTCCTAGGGTTGATTGCAAGAAGTCTCTCTTCATGCAATCCTCATAGGACACGCCTCTAGATGCCACCTCAATACAGGGTTAACTGGCCGAGGTTCATATAGTGCTTAGCCCGATAACACTGGTGGCGGGGTTAAGGAAGGGTCTGTAAGGTCAGCCCAATAAAAACGAGAGGAAGAGACCGCTGAAGAGAGGCTCTGCTACCTACAAACAGGCCAAAGCTTATAGGAGCCAGTCAGCTCCGTCGTTCAATTTTACAGATCGTGTACCTGTCAAAGGTGCTGCGATGTACCATGTCGTGGGTGAGCGGACCCTACCGCCGAAACCACTGGCGGGCATATCAGGGGATCTTAGGAGACCGCACGACCATGTGCTGTCAACTGAGAAAAGCGTTCTCGCCTCGGAGGATTCAGGATATCCTCTTTATGGAGTTCATGTGCCTGAGGGGAAGTGCTACGTCGACACACTTCCCGCGGAGGTGTTCTTCCTACGGGTTCATCATATCTTTGAGATGTTTTGTCACAGCCCTAGAATACTGCTTGTAACTAGTTGCACTTGAAAGCATCATGCATCATGTTAATTTCAAGAAACTTGAATTGAGGAAAGTGGAAGCCTCGAAGTTTTAAATAAAGGGTAAGAACCCTGAAAATGCATTCAGTGAATCCAAAATGCCCTAAAATTAGTTTTGAGAATTTTTGCAAGATTTATATATCAAACCAAAATTTTGGAACTTTTTAAGGGATTATTTCGGTTCTGAATTTAAATCACTATTGTATTTGAATTTGGATTTATATCCCTAATATATGGTATATATTCTCAAATGTCTCTGATATATTTTGTGTGCATTTGGAAATGTCCATAGAGGTCACATAAAATCATTCACAGTATTTTGGCACTGGTTTGAATTCATTTTGAATTTTTTACATCAGTGGTAAAAGGAATTAAAAAAACAAACAGATAGAAAAATAGAAATCAGGAAAGCTTACCTATGCAGCCTGATACGTCTCCAATGTATATATAATATTTGATTGTTCCATGCTGTTATATTATCATTCTTGGATGTTTTACAATCATTTTATAGCAACTTTATATCATTTTTTGGGACTAACCTATTGACATAGTGTCCAGTGCCAGTTGCTGTTTTTGCTTATTTTTTACTTCACAGAATTTCAGTACCAAACGGAGTCCAAACGCGGCGAAACTTTTTGGAGATTTTTTTGGACCAGAAGACAACTTGGGAGCCAAGGAAGCACCTAGGGGGAGGCCCATGGGGCCCACAAGACACCAGTGCGCATTAGAGGCCCCTGGCGCGCCCTGATGGGTTGTGGGGCCCACTGGGGTCTCCTGCACAGCCTATCAGCTATATAAATACCGAAATATTCCAGAAACCCAAGGGGAGTCGACGAAACATAATTCCAGCCGCCGCAAGTTCCAGAACCACGAGATCCAAGCTAGAGCCCTATTCCGGCACTCCGCCGGAGGGGAACACGATCACGAAAGGGGTTCATCTTGCTCATTGGTGCTCCTCCTCCGATGAGTGAGTAGTTCACCATAGACCTACGGGTCCAAAGGCAGTAGCTAGATGGCTTCTTCTCTCTTTTTGATTCTCAATACAATGGTCTCTAGGAGATCTATTTGATGTAATGACTTTTTGCGGTGTGTTTGTTGGGATCCAATGAAGTTCGAGTTTATGATCAGACCTATATCCATGAAAGTTATATGAGTCTTCTTTGATCTCTTATATGCATGATTATTTATTGCCTCTTATTTCTTCTCTGAATCTTTTGTTTAGTTAGGACAACTAGATTGATTTTTCTTGTAATGGGCAGAGGTGCTTTGTGATGGGTTCGATCTTAAGGTGTCCTCACCGAGTGACAGAAAGTGTAGCGAGGCACGTATGTATCGTTGCTATTAAGGATAACAAGATGGGGTCTATTCCTACAAGAATAGATCTTGTCTACATCATGTCATCGTTCCTATTGCATTACTCCGTTTCTCCATGAACTTAATACACTAGATGCAAGCTACATAGCGGTCGATTTGTGGAGTAATAGTAGTAGATGCAGAATCGTTTTGGTCTACTAATATTGGACGTGATGCCTATATATTTGATCATTGCCTGGATATCGTCTTAATTATTTGTTCTTCTATCAATTGCCCAACAGTAATTTGTGTACCCACCGGATGGTATTTTTTAAGAGAGGCCAATAGTGAAATCTACGGCCCCCAGGTCTATCTTTTATCATATTGCTTTCCGATCTATCATTTATCATATTTGTGTTCTGATCTATTATTCCAAAAACCCAAAAATACCTTGCTGCACTTTTTCTTTACTGATTTTATTTCGTGTTTTATTCAGATCTATTTACCCAATATCATACAAACCAATCTATCTTTTTACGGAGGAGGGATTGACAACCCCTCTTACACGTCAGGTTGCAAGTATTTGTTTCTTTGTGTGCAGGTACTGTTTACATAGCTTGGATTGGCCCTCCTACTAGATTGATACCTGGGTTTCATAACTGAGGGCAATACTTACCGTAGCTGTGTTGCATCATCCCTTCCTCTTTGAGGAAATACGAACGCAGTCTGAAGCCACGTCAAAGGAATTTCTGGCGCCATTGCCGGGGAGGATCAAGTCAAGACATCTATCAGGTTCCTAATCACATATCTGATCTCCTTGCAATTTACATTATTTGCCATTTTCCTCTTGTTTTCATCTCCCCCACTTCACAAAAATTTGCCTTTTATTCACCGTCTTTTTCATTCACCTTTTTCTCGTCAGATCTCTTTGTCTGTGATCTTTCTTGCCCACCTTGTTACTATCGCTACTTCTTCCTCTATTGCGTGTAATCCCGACAACAAAGTTCTTAATTTTATACAAAGGGGAGGGGAGAATCTAAAAGATGCTTTGTATAGAATTTGCAATGTTCATAATTGATCTATTCATAAGCAATCTACCGTTGTTCTTCTTCGCAGTTTTTATGTGGGCATCACCACTTGGTATACATTCGTTCTTGATATGATTACCGGTGGAAATTTCTTGATGTATCCATGTTTGGATGCTTTTAATGCTATGGGAGATCTAGTGGGTGCACCCCCTATCACTGTTAATGAAACAAATTTAACCCTTGAGCATGTTATGCAAAGACTAGATGCTATTGAAAAAAAAAGATGATTACTGAAGAACAAATTGAAAATTTGGATAAAAGGATGCATAATCTTGCTAATAAATTTGGGTAAAAAGCGGGAGATGCTTTCAAATTACAAAGGGAAAAGGAAACCATAATTATCAAAAGAATGGGAGAAAGTCCCTCTCGGATTGATAAGTTGGAAGAAATTTTTAGTCATTTAAGCTTGGCCTTTTCCTTTGTTAAAACTATTGAGAAAACTCCCGTAAAAATTTGCAAGTCTACTCAGGTCACTGAACAAGGGTGGCACTCCTAATAGCCACAAGGCAGATATGAAAATGATTAGTGTTTATCCCAATTTTGTTCAAGTGGTAAAAGACCCTACCTGCAAGAATGAATTCTTCAATCTTATTCCTAGAAGTATTGTTATTGAAAATATGCATGCCAAATCTTTGACGAATTGTGTGATTGAGGAGTTGAAAACCAAAGATGACAATACTTGAATCTATGCATTATGCCTAGCTAGGGGCTTAAATATTGGGAGGCAACCCAACGAATAAAATTTATTTTTGTATTTTTGTTTCTGTTCTGGAGTGTTTGCGTAATTATGCTACTGTTATGAGTGTGTTTTTCATGTTTTAATTAGTGTTTCTGCCAAGTAAAGCCTTTGGGATCATGTTGGGTGATAGTTGATTTTATCTTGTTGGAAAACAGAAACTTTTACATCCAGTAGAAGAATTTTGAAACTTCACATAAGCGACCAAACATTCTGAATTTTTTACACCAGATTTATATACAAATTTCCTACATTGTCCTAATTTTTCAGAATTTTTGGAGTTACAGAAGTATGGTTAAAGTCCAGATTACTACAGACTGTTCTGTTTTTGACAGATTCTGTTTTTGTTGCATTGTGTGCTAATTTTGATGAATCTATAGATTGTATCGGGGGGTATAAGCCATGGTAAAGATGGAATACAGTGGGTATAATGCAATAATAAAATATGAATGGGTTTGGAACAGTACTTATTGTGGTGATTTACTTTATTATACTAATGGATCTCACGAAGGTTTGTTAAGTTTCGTGTGATTGAAGTTTTCAAGTTTGGGGTGAGATCACGATGGATGAAGGAATAAGGAGTAAAAAGAGCCTAATCTTGGGGAAACCAATGGCACCCCAAGTTAATATTCAAGGAGAACCAAGCAACTAAGGTTGGGGATGCCCCGGAAGGCATCCCCTCTTTCTGTAGGAGATATGCCCTAGAGGAAATAATAAATGTTAATGATTATCTCCCTATTCATAATTATGTTTATTTTCCATGCTATAACTGCTATGATTCTCGAGTCTGCAATAACACGAGGCTCAGAGGAAGACTCATATGCACGTGTGGAATAATAAACGGTAAGATGTATTCCTAGTCTGGCCTCTAAGACTAGATCAAGTGTTGCATGATGGTTCTCTTTTCCTGATCATGGGCATGTCTATGCCAGCAACTTTGGGGCCACAATGTTAGGAAAACACTTGTGTTGAATCGACCGAATTAATGTTATGCTATGAGATACATTTGTCACAAGTTAATGGTTAATAACACAGAGAAAGTTTACGTTTGCATAATTCCTTAGATCATGAGAGTATCGATTTTCTTCATGCTTGCTTCATGAACTTTGGGGCTTGTTAAACGTCATCCGTAAATGGGTGGCTATTACGGCGGCTTACGGGTTCATGGAAAAGTATGTCAAGTAACTTGATAGCTCCAGATTGGGATTTGCTCCTCCGAAGATGGAGAGACATCTCTGGGCCCTCTCGGTGTTACGGTATCCACAATCGTCTAGCCAGACACAGGGTGATTTGATCATAGGGATGCCGCAACACGGTAATGAGAAAAGAGAACAATACCGGTAACGATGGAACTGGCATAGTGAACAAGTTGTTGATTCACAGGAATGCCAAAACATCTCACCTCGGGTATTTGTAACATATGCCGAAGCAACAGGAATAGCACACAACAACTGGAGGTTCACTCGAATATTTATTCGTGTGGGTATAGGGGTCAATATGGGTGTCCATGGCTCTGATGTTGATGATTGATCAGAAAGTGTTCCGGGTCATGTCTATACTTCACCAAACCTATAGGGTCACATGCTTAAGGGTCATCTATTTGATGAATACTAGACAGGGAGTCTGAGAGAAAGTTACTGAAAAAGTTTCGGTCGCAATGGATACGTTCCGGAGAGGACACAGGAATAGTTTTGGTAAAACTGAAAAGTTGTTTTAGGATATATCATTGAGTCAAATTGGTTTTGGCACACGCCTGCTAATTCTTGGAGGGTGCCAGAATCATTCTGGAAACTTCTGAGAAATTTCTGAGATAAAAACAGGAAATGTTCCGGAGCTGCCGGAACCGGTTTGGTTGCTTTTCGCAGATGAAAATCACTAATCCGAATTGTTTCAGAACGTGTCCAAAATAATTTGTGTGTGTACTGGAATTATTCTAAGACCCACAGAAATATATTCGAATTTAACGGTCGCGGAAAATTGTATTTGTGAATAGTGAAAATCACTTTATGGATATTTTTATGGAAAGCCACCTTTTGGGGCTTTACCCAAAAGGCTTCTAGAAGAACTTGGGGATCAAGGAACTCCCTTTGGGGGGGCCATGAAGGTGGGTCATTCAAGGGTGTAGTTCCTCCATGGAGCTCCACTTTTCATCCCTTTATACCCTTTATGTCATTTATGTGTGACATAAAGTGTGGGCATTTTGTGTTTTTCATGTGCCCCCTTACCCCTTGGGTTTTCCTATAAATAGAGGTGGAGAGGCACTCTCCACAATCATCCTTGCTCTCATACACATGCCATAGACTTGTCTGGCTTCTCTATCCCTCCCCACGAAATAGTTTCGTAGAGCCGAAAGGCTGTCTGGGTTCCAGTGGGAACTAGTTCTGGACGGCGAATCCCTGCCGGATAGCTGACACTGTATATGTGCAACCCCGTAGAGAGGTCGTAGTTTCAATCTTTTGACCGAGGGGCTGTTCGAGTATCCTCCCGAAGGGCTGTCCAAGTTTCCGTTCGAGTTTCGAGGGTCCTCCCGGAGGGCTGTCCATGACATCGTCCGAGGGACTGTCCGACCGCCTCCCGAAGGGCTGTTCGACAAGGGAGTACATCATCGCAGTTGGGAGGTTGTAAATCCTAGTTGTGGGGATCTGCACCGATGATCTCCACCGACTCTTCTTTCGCTGTTCTTTGAGTCGGTACGGATCAGATCAAACCTTGTATGCAGTCTCCATAGTGGTCCTGGGCTGGTGCCTAGGTCAGAATTTTTTTGTTTTCTGCTGCGTTACCCTACAGTGGCATCATGAGTCGTGCTATGCGTAGATGCAGGTTGCAATCTAGAATACATAGAGATGTATGGGTGTTGCAAAATTTAATTAGGTAGTAGATGAGTTCTATTACTAAAAATTATTTGTGTGGGTAGCAGATGAAATCTGTTACCCAATGTTCCTGTTGCTTCCCTTGAATTTGTGTGGTCCTGACCTTGACAGCATGGTGGAATCTCACAAAGTTCTGGCAATCCGTGATCCTTTCATGCTGCTCCTGAGTATGCTGATTGACAGATCAACGAAGTGCTAACAGTTCTTTGGGTTTCGCAATAGTTAAAGAAAGATGGATGTTTCGCAGACGAAAGGGCAATGCAGATGTGATCTGCACGGGGGTCATGCGTATGATGAAGTTTAGTATGGGGCTCAAGATTTTATTATCTCGTGCTTCATAGACCCTGAAAAGTTAATCTAGCGACTTGAATAATCATACTTGATGATGAACGTTGGTAGCTATGGTTTAAATCAAAACCGTAGAAGCCACGTAAAATAAAATTGTGCATAAACTGATTACAGGCGTATAACTTGGTTTTGCAGGATGTGCATGTGATGTGGTATAGCAGTTCTCATATTAATTTGATTATGTATGAGATCTATATGATGTAATTTGATTAACATGACCTGCGTGTCATGATTCGGCATGATGGCTGGAGCCATATGATTGTCACTTTAATGGCCTGCGTGTCAACCTTACGTAATGCACTTATTTTATTAGCTATATGGATAATGCCGAAGACGAAGAAAATAAACACTTCTCCGTCAGAAAGGGCTATACCATATCATGCTATTATGAATTGCCCGAGATGTGTTCATCCCTCTTGATGCACCCTGCTTGATTGCACGGTAGTCGCTCTTTATTAGGGTGATCTCTTACTTAAAATATCAAGTAGTTAGTGTTCTCCCAAGTGTAGCACCGTCATGACACCTATCCCTTCGGGGTATCACATGGATGCATGGGTACGAACGATTAGAGAAGTGTGAGGTGGGTGAGTTGAGACCTCGCAGCGAGATCACTTGGTTGTCTTGACGTTCACGCATGAAAGTCATGGGCTTGGAACATGCGCATTAAAAGATGAACAAGTCACATAAAGATGTGATTGGCAAGTTGGCTTACCGATTGCTATTCTCGTCACTTGAGATGGATGCATCCTTGGCGTTGAATTGTAATATGGGTCTTGTATCACTCCCAATCAATTATGATGGATATTGATTTGAGTGGGAGCACATTGTAGAATTAACTTGTTTAATTCTCAGTGAAATTAATTTTGAACACCGTCTAAGTGTGATTAGCATAACAGTTGTAGAATAATGGCTCGCGTTTCCACCTTCCCTATTAAAATTGAATTGCTGTTAAATATCTGGTTAAAACATTACGGTAGGTAACATAATGTGAGGATTGTCCTCAAGTGTGCCGAGAAGGACTTTGTCCTATCGCATGCTTTCCGTATACTCCCGCTAAATGCTATGGATGATGAGACTCTCGTCTTTCGATCCAAAAGCTAGAATTATGTAACGGTTAAGTGCAATATGTTTGCTTCCATGAGACCCGAACTTTGAAAGTTTTGGGATAGCTCTGTGATATTCATGGAACTGAAAATCATTTTCAGCAAACAAAAGCTAAAAGACATGTGATGACCAAAGCATTGTTTGTTTTGCAAACTATAAGTAAAAGTGTTTACTATGCATTTGACTAATACAAGAGGGATCCAAAAGAATGCCAGTCATATGATGATGGTGAATAAAATAATAACTTAAGAGAAAGGAAATGTTCGAAGGGTGTTAGTATGACTAGCACACCTAGGAAGTCCAGGGCTGACGCCACTCTTCAAGTTGGTGCTTCTTCTGAGAGTAGGAGAATTATTGGAGGTTAAACTATTAGAAATATAAAGGCAAAAACAGGATAGACTGGAATATCCAGCTCATGTATGAATGTCATACAAGTTATTGATGTATAAAAGGCTGGTCAAAGATGTAATTCTTCATAATTATGATTAAACATGTTAATCAGTAATTCTTCGGTATTGTGAGTTAATCACAGGAATACCCATTCGATTGCATTCTCTTGCAACTCGTTACAAGAACAACTATGACCTAAAAGACTTGTCGGGAATGAGGTTTAGACATGCACTGGGAACATAGTAAAGGTTGCTATACTCGATACATTACCTATGTATTTACTTTCATAATTCATTTTAGAGTTTTACACACTCTAGCCCATTGCATAAAGTATCTTGCAAGAAGGTTGTTCATAAGAGAACTTTTGATGTTCGGTGTTATGAATACCATAAGGGCCATACTTTCATTATGAATGAGGTGTATGTTGTGAATAATGATAATAATATATTACCTCTGCGTTTACTTTCATAATTCATTCTAGAGTTTCATACATCCTAGCCCATTGCACAATGTTGTTGCAAAAGGGTTGTTCATAAAAGAACAATTGTTGTTCAGTATTATGAATAACATAAAGGGCCGTGCTTCCATCCAAGATGGGACATTTGTTATGAATATTGATGGTAATATGTTACATCCAGAACACGGACGCTAAATGTCGCAAGACTAAAGGAATACCACACAAATGTGGCACTGCATTTGGTCACATTGGAGAAACCCGCATGGAAAATTCCATTATGATGGATTTTGAAGTCGTTTGATTTTGAATCATCTGACACTTGCAACTTTCCTCCGAAAAGTGAAGTGACTGAAATACCATTCACAGGCCATAAGGAACGAACAACAGACTTATTGGCGATCATACATATTGATGTGTGTAGTCCGATAAATGTTTTTCGTAGTGGATTTATCTTTCTTCAGAAATGACTCAAGTAGATATATGGATATTTGAGGAGATGTAAGTCTGGATCCTTTGAAATCATTCAAAAGGTTTTCAAAATGAAGTAGAAATTATTGTAACAAGAAAAATTATGTTTCTGCAAATTAGAATGCGAAAAGGAATATTTGAGTTACAAGTTTAGCGAATTTCTGATGAGTTGTGAAAATAGCTTCATAACTTACATCTCCCGGAACACCACTGTGAGTGGAATGTCTGTGAAGATGTTATCAAATCATTCATGACATGGTGAGATCAAAGATGACATAAATCAATTTGCCATTATCCCTTTTAAAGTAATGCTTTAGAGATCATGGCTTTTACACTGAAAAGAGTGCCATCAGATCTGTTTAAATGACTCCATGGTATGGTACACCCAACCATGATATATCTTTTCTTAACATTTGGAATATGGGGCTTGTGTAAAATGTTTACAAACCAATTGCAAATCAGACAAGTGCTACTTTGTTGGTTATCCCAAGTAATTGGGTATTCCTCCCTCACTATACCGAGGCAAATAGCTTTGCCACAAAGAACGGTATGCTTTTTGAAGAAAATGGTTCTTTCAAAAAGGTGAGTGGGAGAACAGTGCAACTCGATGAGATAACAATATCTTCATCATCAGATCAAAGGAAAGAGACCTTGGAAGTGATTCCAGAGTTTCCTACTGTGATGAGATGTATGGACTTCTGTCGAACTTGCAGCTGAACCACGTAGGAAAAACTCGAGCAAACCTCTCTGGTGCACATATGAGATATTGTTGTTAGACAAGAGTATACCTACAATACACAAGGAAGCGTTGATGGGGCCTGACTCTGGATTGGCTAAATGCCAATATAATCCAAGATAGTTTCCATAAAATGATTCAAGATTTAAATCTTGATAAACCCTCCAGAAGAGTTAGAGTCTAACGGATTTTATTGGAACTAAAAACTGATACGGATAAAAATGTTCTATCCATAAAGTTCGACTTGTTGCAATAACAAATTGAAGGAGTTGACTATGATGAGATTGTCTCACTGTAGCGATGCTTAAAGTCAGATCGGGTTAAACTAGCAATTAAGACATATTTCAATCATGAGATATGAAACATGGATGACGAAAGGATTTCCATCTGATGGAAATGAAACCAAATACTTGCATGTGATACAGTCCAAGGTATTTTGTCAATCCAGAGAATGCTAGTGAGTGTGCAAACTTCAGAGTTCCAGCGATGGATAGAAGATAGCAAAATGGAGTTGGAATCTTTGTGTTTTGATGAAATGGTCAAAGGGGTTTGACTTCATCAATGGGTAACGAAGATGCTTGTGATTCAAGAAAGTAAGTGGGACCATAATAATATTTCTAAACACCATGTGTGTTTGACACATTGTTAAATGGAAATAAATTTCTTGACACAAATTAGGACTTCATTTGAAAATAGTTTTTCGATGAAGTGCTTGGGCTAAATAGCCTCAATATTAGGCATGATGATCTATGGAGATAGATTTACCTAATGGGCTAAGAAAAAATACATATTGACAAGATGCTAAAACAGTTTAGCACTAAAAACATCTAGGAGAGATTTTTGCCGAAGTCACATGGAAAGAGTTTTTGCAAGACTAGGTGTCCAAAAACAATGATGAGTAAAATATATGATGGAGATTCCACACACTCTTATGTTTGGATTAATCATGTATTCCATGGTATGTAAAAACAACCAGATATGTCCAATACTCCAAAGTTGTTGCGAGTATAGATACCAAAGTGATCAAAAGTACTGATCATGGGACAGCAGTGAAAAAATGTCATTGAGTACTGAAGTAGCACTGATGACATGTTTTCTCGCAAGCGGAGATCATGAAGAGTTCGTTGTAAAATGTTACATTTATACAATCATCATCTTTTCTCCATGCGATTTTTGATTTAAATAGAGGGTTTTGTGTAATACACAATATGGTGGGAAAGTTAGTTGGAAATTGTTCCAAACAAGTTACTATGGCGAATTCTATAACACAGGTGAAGTATGTTGCCGCTTTTGAAGCGACAAAGAAAATGTTGAATCATATAGTTCATTCATGAACTTAGTATGGTTCAAAGAAGGCTTTGGTCAATGGGACACTATTGCGAATAGTTGCTCCATAGCTTAGTCTGAGGAATCAAGGTTCGACCTATGATTCGCATATATACAAAGCCAAGTCCACACAAAATGCGTGAAAACGCGAGGACATGCAGAGATACACACGGAGATGAAGTCGTCAGATCCATTGGACATCGGGCTATACCACATGCGAAGCATATTTTACACCAGTGTGCCATGGGTGTAAAGTGCGTTAGCATTAACAAGATTATTGACTCTAGTGCAAGTGGGAGTTTGTAGGAGATATGCCCTAGAGGCAATAATAAATGTTATTGATTATCTCCCTGTTCATAATTATGCTTATGTTCCATGCTATAACTGCTATGGTTCTTGAGTCTGCAATAACATGAGGCTCGGAGGAAGACTCATATGCACGTGTGGAATAATAAACGGTAAGATGTATTCCTAGTCTGGCCTCTAACACTAGCTCAAGTGTTGCATGATGGTTCTGTTTTCCTGATCATGGGCATGTCTATGCCAGCAACTTTGGGAGCACAATGTTAGGAAAACACTTGTGTTGAATCGACCTGATTAATGTTATGCTATGAGATACATTCGTCACAAGTTAATGGTTAATAACACAGAGAAAGTTTACGTTTGCATAATTCCTTAGACTATGAGAGTATCGTGTTTCTTCATGCTTGCTTCATGAACTTTGGGGTTTGTTAAACGTCATCCGTAAATAGGTTTCTATTACGTCGGCTTACGGGTTCATGGAAAAGTATGTCAAGTAACTTGATAGCTGAAGATTGGGATTTGCTCCTCCGACGATGGAGAGATATCTCTGGGCCCTCTCGGTGTTACGGTATCCATCATCGTCTGGCCAGACATAGGGTGATTTGATCACATGGATGCCGCAACACGGTAACGAGAAAAGAGAACAATACCGGTAACAAGGGAACTGGTATAGTGAACAAGTTGTTGATTCACAGGGATACCAATACATCTCACCTCGGGTATTTGTAACATATGATGAAGCAACAGGAATAGCACACGACAACTGGAGGTTCACTCGAATATTTATTCGTGTGGGTATAGGGGTCAATATGGGTGTCCACGGCTCCGATGTTAATCATTAATCGGAAAGTGTTTCGGGTCATGTCTATACTTCACCGAACCTATAGGGTCACACGCTTACGGGTCATCTATCTGCTGAATACTAGACAGGGAGTCTGAGAGAAAATCACCAGAAAAGTTTCGGTCGCACCGGATACGTTTCGGAGAGGACACAGGAATAGTTCCGGTAAAACTGAAAAGTTTTTTCAGGGTATATCATTAAGTCAAATTGGTTTCGGCACACGCCTGATAATTCTTGGAGGGTGCCAGAATCATTCTGGAAACCTCTGGGAATTTTCTGAGATAAAAACCGAAAATGTTCCGGAGCTGCCGGAACCGGCTTGGTTGCTTTTCGCAGATGAAAATCACTAATCCGAAATTGTTTCCGAACGTGTCCAAAATCATTTGTGTGGGTACTCGAATTATTCTAAGCCCCACAGAAATATTTTTGGATTTAACGGTCACGGAAAATTGTCTCCGTGAGTAGTGAAAATCACTTTATGGATATTTTTATGGAAAGCCACCTTTTGGGGCTTTACCCAAAAGGCTTCTAGAAGGACTTGGGGATCATGGAACCCCCTTTAGGGGGCCCCCATGAAGGTGGGACATTCAAGGGTGCAGCTCCTCCATGGAGTTCCACTTGTCATCCCTATATGCCCTTTGTGACCATTATGTGTGACATAAAGTGTGGGCATTTTGGGTTTTTCATGTGCCCCCTTACCCCTTGGGTTTTCCTATAAATAGAGTTGGAGAGGCACTCTCCACAATCATCCTTGCTCTCATACACATGCCATATACTTGTCCGGCTTCTCTCTCCCTCCCCACGAAATAGTTTCGTAGAGCCGAAAGGCTGTACGGGTTCTGGTGGGAACTAGTTCTGTACGATGAAGCCCTGCCGGATAGCTGACACCGTATGTGTGCAACCCCGTAGAGAGGTCGTTGTTTCGATCTTTTGCCCGAGGGGCTGTTTGAGTATCCTCCCGAAGGGCTGTTCGAGTTTCCATTCGAGTTTCGAGGGTCCTCCCGGAGGTCTGTCCATGACATCGTCCGAGGGACTGTCCAACGAGGAAGTACATCCTCGTAGTTGGGAGGTTGTAAATCCTAGCTGCAGGGATCTTCACCGACGATCTCCACCGACTCTTCTTCCACTGCGCTTCGAGTCAGTACAGGTCAGATCAAACCTTGTATGCAGTCTCCATAGTGGTCCTGGGCTGGTGTGTAGGTCGGGAATTTTTTGTTTTCTTCTGCGTTACCCTACACTTTCTTCTAACAACCATCAGAAATTTTACTTGGAGCTATATTTTTATTCGTCACATATCATGAGTTTTGCTTTGAGCGTCCTGTATCATATGAGTCTTTGCTTATTTTACTTTTTAGTTTGTCACAACTAACCTTGCTGAACACATCTATTTGAGAGAGGCAAAATTATGCTATGATTTTTTAGAATTGCTCTATATGATTCAATTAATTTTTTTGAGCTATGGAATTGCTCTAGTACTTCACTTATATCTTTTTGAGCGCGGTGTGCCTTAATATTTTCAAAGAAATGCTCTCATGCTTAACTTAGATTTATTTGAGAGTTAGTAATTTTTGAAGAAATTCACTCATTCTTCACTTATATTATTTTGAGAGATGAAAATCTTTATGCTCATGTTCTTCAGTTAAATTTGTTTGAGCTTGTTGAAAGCAATTGCAACATATGAAACTAGTCCCGAAGTGATAGATAATCAAGAGGGATATAATAAAAACATTCATGAGGATCATTGGACAAAATAAACTTGATTCTTTGTAATAGTTTTGAGATATGTTGATAGTAATATGTGAGTCATGTTGGTGAGTAATTATGCTTTAGTAAGAATATCGGTGTTAAGGTTTGTGATTCCCTATGCAAGCATGAAAGTCTATAGTTATGCAATGAAATTACATCCTACTTGTGGTGCATTATTCGGTGTTAGTTATGCTTAATGCTCGTTTATGAGAATTTTCGTTTCTTGGTTGGTTGCTTCTCAATCTTTTTGCTGGCCTCCACTTGTACTAAGTAGGAATACTACTTGTGCATCCAAAGTCCTTAAACCCAGTTTTGCCATATGAGTCCACCATACCTACCTATATGCGGCATTTCCATGCCATTCTAAGTAAATTTGTATGTGCCAACTCTAATTTTCTAAATGAATTTCCCTTTTGTGTGCCCGTACCACTCATGAAGCGGCAGGGGGTGGCCAATATTTTTCCATGCTAGATGTTTTATTCTCAAGATGTGTATTTACTCATTTGTCATTGCATGAGAGTGTGACGGTAATAGGGATGCCCAGTCCCGACATAAAAAATAAATTTACTTTATGTTGTCAAATAATAAATTCCTTGGAAAATGTTGGTATGGAAGGCACCCGAGGATACGGCTAGCCATGGATTGTGAAAGAATGGTGGAAAAAGGAATAAACTTTATTTTCTGTTTGGGAACCGCCTATGATATATGTAGCATGGAAAGTATTGGGAATTCTCGGTCGTTTTCGTTTACAGGAAAATCATGCCTCTCAAAATGTTTTTATCTCTCAATTTTTTTTCCTTTCAGCTCTGGCACCTCTACAAATCTCTACTTCCCTCTGTGAAGGGCCTATCTATTTACTTTATGCAATTTTTATTTTCATTTGAGTCTCCATCTTCTCTTATAAAGCACCAACTAAGGGGCACTATGATCGTAGTTGAGCATTGGATGTAGCTAATATTCAAGTGTGTTTCGTGAATGGATCAATGATTGAGCATGATGGGCTAGGGATAACTTTCTTTAGTGTTGATATTTTGAAAGATATGGATGCTTATTGATATGCTTGAGTATTGAAGTATTCATGTCAATTATATACTATTTCTTTGAACCATCTAAAAGTCCAAATGTCCATTCTACAAAAGAAAAAGAATATGTGATGAACATGTTAGGCAGCATTCCACATCAAAAAAATTGTTTTTATCATTTACCTACTCGAGGACGAGCAGGAATTAAGCTTGGGGATGCTGATATGTCTCCAACGTATCTATAATTTTTTATTGTTTCATGCTGTTATATTATCATTCTTGGATGTTTTACAATCATTTTATAGCAACTTTATATCATTTTTGGGACTAACCTACTGACATAGTGCCCGGTGCCAGTTTCTATTTTTTGCTTGTTTTTTACTTCGCAGAATATCAGTACCAAATGGAGTCCAAACGCAGCGCAACTTTTTATAGATTTTTTTTGGACCAGAAGACAACTTGGGTTGTGCCCACCTCGATGACCTCCCGCACCGCCTCTTTGCCCAATAAAAACCCAAATATTCCAGAAACCCTCGGAGAGTCGACAAAACACAATTCCAGCCGCCGCAAGTTCCAGAACCACGAGATCCAATCTAGACACCATCATGGAGGGGTTCATCATCCTCATTGGTGCTCCTTCGATGATGCGTGAGTAGTTCACCATAGACCTACGGGTCCGTAGGAAGTAGCTAGATGGTTCTTCTCTCTTTTTGATTCTCAATACAATGGTTCCTTGGATATCTATTTGATGTAATGACTTTTTGCGGTGTGTTTGTTGGGATCCGATGAAGTTCGAGTTTATGATCAGATCTATATCCATGAAAGTTATTTGAGTCTTCTTTGACCTCTTATATGCATGATTATTTATAGCCTCGTATTTCTTATCTGAATCTTTGGTTTAGATAGGCCAACTAGATTGATTTTTCTTGCAATGGGAAGACGTGCTTTGTGATGGGTTCGATCTTACGGTGTCCTCACCGAGTGACAGAATGGGTAGCGAGGCACGTATGTATTGGTGCTATTAAGGATAACAAGATGGGGTTTGTTCCTACATGAATAGATCTTATTGCATTACTCTGTTTCTTATTGCATTACGCCATTTCTCCCTGGACTTAATAAACTAGATGCATGCTGGATAGCGATCGATGTGTGGAGTAATAGTAGTAGATGCAGAATCGTTTCGGTCTACTAATCTTGGACGTGATGTCTATATATTTGATCATTGCCTAGGTATCGTCTTAATTATTTGTTCTTCTATCAATTGCCCAACAGTAATTTGTTTACCCACCGTATTGTATTTTCTAGAGAGAAGCCACTAGTGAAATCTACGGCCCCCGCGTCGATCTTTTATCATATTGCTTTCCAATCTATCATTTATCATATTTGTTTTCAGATCTATTATTCCAACAACCCAAAAATACCTTGTTGCACTTTTCTTTACTTATTTTATTTCGTGTTTTATTCAGATCTATTTACCCAATATCATAAAACCTAATCTATCTTTTTACCGAGGAGGGATTGACAACCCCTCTTACGCGCCGGGTTGCAAGTATTTGTTCTTTGTGTGCAGATACCGTTTACATAGCTTGGCTTGGACCTCCTACTGGATTGATACCTTGGTTTCATACCTTAGGGAAATACTTACCGTAGCTGTGCTGCATCATCCCTTCCTCTTTGGGGAAATACCAACGCAGTCTCAAGCCATATCACAGCCCGCCTGGCGGCCCAGCAAAGGCCCAGCCCAGCAACCTTCCTCCTTTGTCTTCGTCCTCCTCCGCTAGTTGGCACGAGGGCTTGTGCCCATGCAACGCACGCATGCGCCCGGCCACCTCCTCTCTGCATGCTCCTCTTGAAGTAGCCCCAGATACAGATTAATATTATTTCCTAGTTGTTTTGGCCCTTTAATCAGCATGGTCATGTGTATGTACTTTGACTTCGTGCACCTCCAGAGGGGAGGTTGTACATCCATACTAACACTGGCCATGTGCTATGATTGGTGTTCTGGTTGCCAAATTGATTCATGCCATCGGTACATGCGCCAAGCACGATGTTCCTTGCATCACCTGCGAAATATCGATATTCGCCATTGAACGCTCTCCAGTGGCTGCATCCACGAGGTGTCTCAGCTTCGGATCATCTCAATCGTCAGGCCTTTTCCTCTCCGCATGCCAACACATAAGCTTTGCTTCCTCGGGATCAATGAAAAACCATTGCAGACGGGGAGTGACCAGTAAGTACCATACAACTTTCCGGGGAGGTTTCTTTCCGGCCTTCTTGTATCGAGAACCATTGCACACCGGACAACTGGTTTTTCCGCCTGCTCCTTCTGATAAATGGTGCAATCGTTGATGCATGCATGGTATCTAATGTGCGACAGATCAAGAGGGCACACGATCTTCTTGGCCTCATCCAAACTAGTAGGACATAGATTCCCCGTGGGTAGAACCTTCTTTAGGTACTTGAGAAGCTCATCGAGGCTACTGTCGGTCCATTTGTTTTTAGCCTTCGCCTTCAGAAGTTCTAGTGTGAAACTCAAGTGAGTCACCTCGGGATCGCAACCATCATACAATGGAGTGTTCGAGTCTACCACCAGTTGCTCCAGCTTGGCCTCCTCTCTACAAGCAGCTCTGTAGGTACTCGTCTCCTTGCGAAGCAGGTCTCGAACATGATGGTCCCACACGATTGAACTTAGTAGCGATGAAGTCTGCGGCGTGTCCACGTTTTCTCCGCCGCCATGACCGGCTTCTTCTCTGTCGTCATGTCCGGCCTCTTCCCCGCTGCCATGTTCGGCCCCTTCTCCGCCTCCATTATCGGTCATCTCTTCGTTTGGCCCCATGTCGTCATTGGCTGCCCCGTCGGCGTCCTCATCATCATCGTCTTCAATTATCCACCGAGTATAGCCATCCATGAAACCAATCATGAGCAGGTGCGCCATCAAACGACCATCCTCATAGGGGTCGAGCCAAACTCCACGTTTGCATCTTCGACACGGACATAAAATCTCTATCCATTTTATTTTCATTCATGTCATGCATCGCCGATCGCAACCACCTTTGCACAATCGTTCCACTGACCACCATGAACGCCTGCGCGGTAATAATAAACAAATTGGTTATAAAAATGCATGCATGCATCAAAGTCATACAAAAATTCAGCATGACCTTCCCTAAAAATAGTACATGTAGAGTTTGGCCGAAATTTACCGAAACAGAAATAAATCGACATTTCGGCAAAACATAGGCAACTCAAGCACAATTCGGCGGCAACTCATGCCACACATACAATTCCCATCATATCGCCCGATTACGTCTTATCGCACACATACACATATTTCCATTCATGCAAAAGCACAAATTTTTAATCACCTATCTCGAGATCAAGCACGGTGATGATGATGTCGATCGGTGTCTTGACACACCTAGGGAGTGACCAAAAGTGGACAAAGCTTACTTCTTGACATGGCTAGATCTAGTTAGGAAGGTACATAGGTCACTTCATTAAATGGGTGGATCTACCTAGCTAGTTGGGGAAGGATATGACTCTAACTAGTGGAGGGGGAGGAAAAGTGACGGAATAGAGAAAGGAGTTGCATTAATGGAGGTGGTGTAGTTAGCTAGGAGCATTAAAGAGAGAGAAAGAGTGGTAGAAGAAAGAGAGTAATGGGGGGAGAAGTAGCAAGGAAGAAGCAAAGTGAGAGAGAGAGGAGGTGGGAGCTAGGGGAAAGTGAAAGGAAGAGATGATGGGGGAGGGGAGAAGGTAGGAAAAGGTGTGGAAATTATAGTCGTAGCGCATTTTCGTGTAGCCGGGCTACTGCTATCTGCGTAGCAGTAGCGCCCTTGGCCACCGCGCGCTACTGTTAATTAACAGTAGCGCCTATTTTTAACCAGCGCTGCCGATAAGCCTCCATGTATAAGGTTTTTCCTAGTAGTGATCGTGAGGGCCGCGTCAGCTGCGTCATCCTCGACGGACGCGGGGAGCAGTGCCGCCTCGACCACGGGCGCCGACGTGGCCACAAGCGCCATAGCCACGGGCGCCGCCACGACCACGGGGGCCACCGCCGCAGCCACGAGCGCGGCCGCCATCGCCGGCGCCGCTACTGGCGACGACCCCGATGGTTTTTTTCTACGTCAACGTCGACCCGGAGAGGTGATCAGCGCTGTCATCTCGCCATTTTTTGTTCATTAATTTGATTTGTTCTTTTTTTGCTTAATTAAAATGGTTAAAATTATGCTATATATATAGCTAGATTATATATAAAACTAATTTAATTTGCAGCTAGCAGCAAAACTTAATTGTAGTTGAAAATTTGCAAGACCATCAAAATGTTTCATGAATGCACATGCTGAAAATATGCATGGAATTAATTTTCAGAGACTTATTTTCTTCTCTGTTTTGTATTTTTTTCCATTCTAGCCAGTTTGTCACGGTTTTTATAATTTATTAAGTTACAATAATTCTAATTATTAGAGTGTAAATATGTAGGCACGATCACCCTGCAAAACGATCATCCATATGTCGAGACCACGAGTGAGGAGAGGCCGCCCGAGCTTCCCGTTTTCGTTGAGGGGCCGAGGACGCCCTCGACCTCCACTCCGAGGAGGACTTGACTGGATCCGGTTCAACGAAGGGCGGCCCACGCCGGTCAACGAGGAGGACGACGATGAGTATGAGGCAGACGAAGACGAGGATGAGGAGGAGGAGGAGGAGAACGATGAGGTCGACAGGACGAGGACGATGATGACCAGCTGGCGGTCAACAGCAAGCGTCGTCGCCCAGATAATGGTCAGGAGGGGGCATCAAGGAAGAAGAAGTTTTAGACGCGGCGGCCTCGATATCTTTTTGCACATATATGGACCTAGCTGCTATATACAGTTATAGTAGCTTTATTTCGAGGGTCCGTGATCGACATATGTGTGGTACAATGATCTAGCTAGAGCATTTATGGACTTTTGTTGCTTCTTTTGTTGCTATTTGTTGGCTTGTGTGACTGTTTAATATTTTTATTTTATGCATGGATGCAAAGATATCTATATTTGTACTCTTCGTTCGGAATTACTTGTCTCGGAAATGGATGATCTCTAGAACTAAAATACGTCTAGATACATCCATTCTGCGACAAGTAATTCCGAACGGAGGGAGTATGTGCCTAGCTATATAGCTAGTATATAGCACTACTTTAATTAGATGAAATGCTACGAGCAAGTAGCTCGGATCCTCTGGAGAATCCAGCAGTGAGTGCAAAAGATACAATTAACATATTCAATCACTTAATTAGCTTTAACGATGCGATTAAGAGATCACATATATATCGATCCACCAATACACAGATCAAACAAACAACTAATAACATAAGATGTTTGGGGGGCATGCTTCAGTTTCGAGCTGCCGCCCAAAGGAGATGAGCTGGTTGCGACTATGAGGACGAGGACAAACATAGAAGATCATGGCTGGTCAGGCAAAGGAGCGGGACGAATATGGGCGATTTGGTGCAAGCGGTCAGACGGACATGGCTTGCGCGTCCAGGTTGTCCCCATATCGGCCACCGATTGAGGCTGGATATGGGGAGTACACAAAACTATGTGTACACCCCTCTGCTCTGGTCAGCTGGACCGGTGTATAAGTGAAGGTCAATGGAGGCATGCATGTTGCAGGTTTGCACCGACACAAATCAAATATTCGGAGGGCCCCACTTCGGTCAATAGTCATCTCCGATGCCCAACCTCTAACCCCGAGACAAATTAGAAGGCGTTTGCCGGCATCCGGACAGTGGGCAATCCCGCGTCGACCGCCCCGGCAACCAAAACCCCCCCCCCCCCCCCCCCCCCCCCCCCCCCCCGTCACTGCGTGCCCTTCCTACCCGAAACTATCACCGTCGCTCGAGAGAGTTTGTGCCGCATTCATGACCGCGCGCCCAGAGCGGACGAGACCTCTCAGTGGCGCCGACATTGAAGCGGTGCGCTGGCGTAGATAGCGTTGCCCGTGCTACTTCCCGCTGCACGCGACTGCTCCGTGTTCAAACGATATCACGACCGCCCATCCGTCTGCCTGCCGCCCACATTAATGACATGCGGTTGCCGAGGAAACTACTCCGCCGCCACTCGTCAGTCCCTCTGCCGCCCACACCATTGCCATTCACCCGGTATAAAAACCGCAACTCCGACCATATAGCCAAATTCATCCTCCTCCGGTCCATTTCTCATCTTCCGCACCAATCCCACGCCATGAGCACCAAAGCTCTCTGGGACAGATTGTCGCAGGAGCACAAGGAGATGGCGGAATAGCCGACGATGTACGTCCCAATGGAGGACATGGCCGAGGATGAGCTGGCGACACCCTCCTCGCCGGCGCCACCCTTGAGGGTGCATTGCACCATGACCATTGGGTCATTGTCATTCTTTTATGCATATATACGTCAATCTTTGTGTATATGCAGAGAAGGTTCATATTGATAGTCCATATCCACCTAAAAGTGTACAATGATGACAGAAGTTTAATTTGGTCGGACGATGCGGCTATTTAGGTTGGTCGAGTCACTCCTCATGCGGGTGAGGTGGGACTAAAGCACAACTTTGGCCTTGCTGGGCAGGCTGGCTGCGAAGGGTCATATGTTAACCGAGTTCCACCAATCGGGAACTCGGCACCACTGTGACCCATGAACTTCCACCCAACCACGTAATCGCTGGTACCACCTGTCGTTACCGATTTTCGTCTGCATGCAACTGGGCATAAACGTGAGTTTTTCTGTAAAAAAAATGTATGGCTTTAACCAGGCGGGGTTGTGTGTTTTAAATAGCCGTGTACTCCAAAAGCACTGAGTTTCTTTCTCAACCATCAATGCTCTCTCTATGAAGCACATAATCAATCGTTTGGAGTGTAACACGATAGTTCAATACCTTCACAAAGTGAGGATTCATGGATATAATCACATTGAGAGAGAGTTTTTAAGTTAATTATTTTTCCAGCGAGGAGAGGCCGCCCGAGCTTGTCTTTACCGACAAGGGTGGGCCAAGGAATCCCTCCGACCTCTACACTTCCGAGGACTCCGAGTACATGAGGTTCCAGGAAGGGACCCCGCACCTGCCGGCCAACGAGGACGATGACAACGAGGAGGCGGAGGATGAGGAGCACGATGGCGGTGAGGAGGAGGAGGAGCTTTTGTGGTTTGTATGCAGTACTTTAATTAGATGAAATGCTACGGGCTAGTAGCTAGCCGTTGTCGGATCCTTGGAAGAATGAAGTAGTGAGTGCAAATTAAAAGATAGAACATATTTCTCGAAAATGGCAGTATGGACTGATGGAGCTTAATGAAATATTCAAAAATATTTCTCGAAACAGGCAGTATGGACCAACGGAGCTTAATGAAATGATTCAAAAAAGACTCAAGCAGTCAGCAATGCAATTAATTATGTATACGATCTGTAACTATGAAAGTTATATCCACCACAAAGAAGTTTCATAGTGACAGTCATATCCACCACAAAGTGTAATGATGACTGGAGCTTATTGCATCTGACAAAGCAGCTATTGAGGCTGGTCAAGTCGCTCCTCAAGAACCTAGGTGGGACTAAACCACTAGCTATGTTTGCCGAGTTCTTTCCGTCGGGAACTCGGCAAAGATATGAACCCTGGAATTCCGGTAAGAAAATGAAAATTGAAAAATGTTTCAAGTACAAACCAGGAAAACAACACCGACGACGATCATTTACAACTACGACCTCAGAGCATATCAACGGTATTAAACAGTCACACATGTTTCAAAAAAGAGCCGACCACCGGCGGAGCTTGATGAAATGATTCAAAAAAGAGCCGAGCAGTCAGCAATGCTAACTTTGTGAGGGATACATACTGTCATTATGAAACTCTCTGCTTAAGACAAGCAGAGAAGATTTACTTATGTTAGGTAGCGAAGATTCATAGTGACAGTCATATCTTCCACAAAGGGTGCAACGATGACCGTAACTTACTGCTTCTGGACGAGGCGGCAATTTAAACTGGTCCCGTCGCTCCTCAAGCATCGAGGTGGGACTAAACACAAGTACAGGATCATAACTTCGCCGAGTTCTTTCTAGAGGCAACTCAGAAAAGATATGACCCCTGAAATTACGATTTAAAAAAATAATATTAGAAAATGTGTACCGAGTTGCCGTTAGACGAAACTCAGCATGCGAAGGCCGCTGTCACGGCTCCATCTCTAGCTGCAAGGTATGGCCCACATGTCCCGTATTCGCCGAGTTTTTTCTATTTGCCGAGTCGTTTTTCTTCAGAACCTGGCAAAGGCGCAGGTCTGCCGAGTTTCATCTCATTGCCGAGTCGGATTTTGGATCAAACTCAGCAGACAGAAGTTCGCCGAGTTCCCGATAGAATGATAGAGAAGAGACGAGAATGACAGAGACGAGACAGAAATCGCATCAATTCAATGTATAGAGACGAGCCTGGGAAGGACGAGAGTGAATGCTGACAAAATTCGTGGGCTAGGTATCTGGACATTTGGACGCTCGAGTCCACGAGGTTTTATCGGCCCGACCCTCGCGATTTCCCTGGGATACGATCCACGCCTCACAACATCGGGAAAGAATCCCACGTCTCGCTCGCTGGCGGCGGCTGTCTCTGACCTTACCCTCATGCAGCCGCCTCCTCCCTCCATGCCACACCGTGATGCCTCCCCTCCCCTGCTTCGACCCCGCCTCCGTGGTGCTCAACAGCGATGGCCGCAGCGTTAGATCCTCCACTAGGTCGCGCCACAAGGGATGTTGCCGGCGGCGGTGACGTGGTGGTGGTGGTGGCCGTGAAGACGACGGTGATAGCGAGGATGCACGTCCAAAGGTGGCTCGTCCGCAGCAAGATCTGTGTACCTGCCTCTCAACGGAAGCCACAAGGGTTGTCGTGCGCCCAGCTGTGGCATCAATCCTGAAGATACGATGGGGTTTGCCATGTCTTATTTTGCTGCAGTTCTACGCCATTTTTTTCTGTAGTGGGGGATTTGCCGCTTTGAGCAAAATGCCGTTCCCAATTTTCCACGGGGCTTCTAGTTTGGGAAAGAAAATTCAACCTGGGCAGCTATTCCTGCAACTCCCCTAACATCCAAAAGAAGCCCGAAAGGGCCAACCACATGGTTGAAAACGAGTTGTTATAGTATATGATGTTGTAGTATGATGTTAATAATGGCTGATATCAATTTGGACTTCGCTGCTATAGTATGATGTTGACAGGAGGTACAATCCTTATTATAGGAAAATATAATTTTGCACGTGTGGAATAAATTTTTTTGGTTTCAGTTGCATGTGGTGACAGTGTCCAATTTCCTGGATGTTGATTAATTTTGAGGACATGTAATAACGTCCCAATTTTCCACGGGGCTGCTATTCCCCCCTAACATCCAAAAGACTGAAAGGGCCAACCACATGTGGTTTCCATGGTTGAAAACGAGTTGCCGGACATATGAAAATATAATTTTGAGCCTAAGCCACAAGAGTCGTAAAGGCTGATATCCTTATCATATGAAAATATAATTTTGCACGTGTAGAATAATATTTTTTGGCTTCAGTTGCATATGGTGACAGTGTCCAATTTGCCGGACATTGATTAATTTTGAGGACATGTTTTTTTTGTGTTGCCGACCCGCCATCTAGACATATTCGTAGGTCTTTCCAAAGGACTTGTATGTTAGCCATGTGAAATACTCCATCCGTCCCACAATGTAAGACGGAGAGAATATTACTTATTGAGTACAGTCTGCTCTTTTACGACCCACTCAATTAAACTATTTAGACTCACATGATAGCTTGCAAAAACGTCTTACACCGTGGGAAGGATGGAGTATTACTTGATTAGCATGATTGCCAGGCCATTTTTGCCACCCTTGTAGCTTGTTCACGGCTTCTTCTTGCATGCATTTGACACCATGTTTATTAAGTAGTGCGATGTGCACGGGCCCCTGTGAATTTGCTAGTGATTCATTGTGCCGTTCCTGGTTGGCTGGGCTGTGACGCAGGAAGGCGTCGCCTTTGGAGGATGGTGGAGATGGCCAGAAACTGAGAAAGGGGTCCAGCTGGATGAGATGCACTAATCATTCGTGAGAAGGGACACCTCCACCATAATCGATGTGGGACTAAACCCAACATCAGCCCTAGCACAATGATGTTTCTGGAACGACCAAGACAAGTTGTGGTAGCCTGGGCGGGTGCTGACGTAAACACTCCCAAACTTCTGTTATTCTGCAACATGCTCACCAAATATGGAAGCGATGCTTGGTTTCCGATTCAGAATACAAAAGAAAGAAACTACCTCATACCACCCCGTAACCCACCTTGCGCACAACCTCCCCGACTAGGCACCAGCCACCAATTAGCAACCACCGGCAACCCAATCCCGCAGCCACGATAGACCCAACTGACAACCCCTAGAATTATGTCGCCTGTGTGTCGGCGTCTTACTATGGAGCACCGCCCATGTCCTCGTGCCCCCCAGCGCCGACTACACTACTAGCGCATCGTTCTACACCACTTCCGCATCAGCGCTCCATGGTCCCGAGAGACGGCTAGGGCACCGAGGCCCCATATCCGACTTGTTGCACGACCGCGTCTTCTTTAGGAGCCGGAATCAGCACCATCATGTGAACTATGGAGTCACCGGCTCCAGCACCTAGCTCCCGTCTCGTGGCCAGGTTGCTCCCGCTTCCCAGCTCCTGGTCGTCGGTTTCTAGGTCACATGTGGCCACCATGTAGGCCCATGCCTTGCTTGCCTCCTCCTCCGCGCGTGTCTATGTCCATATCACTTGCCTCACAAGACAAAGTTACAGTTGTGCTTGCCACTCCGGTGCGGAGCCATGGTCCCTTCAGGAGCTCCTCATGCTCCAGGTATCCAAGGAGGTCAAGGAGAAGAAAGGGGGAAGAGGGCCTACTGCTGTGTATTGTTTAATTCATGGTTCCTATCGAAGTGAACTGTTGTTGTTCACTTTGGCACAAACAGGAAGAAGGCAGAACAAAATTGAGAATATAAAAATGAAAAGGGAGGTGATATATTAAAAATGAGTGGTTTCCAAATTTGGATATAAAAAGGCACAACTTAAAGAATGAATGGAGTTAGTCCCTTCATATAGAATTTTTGAAACATGGAAATAACAAGTTAATTCTGAAATGCAACTCAGTTTGCACTGAAAAACTGCATCATCAGTTCACCCAGTATATAAAAATATATAAAATCAAATATACTTCCTTAGTCCAGAAATAACTGTCGCTCACAGGGATGTATCTAGCACTAAAATACGTTTACATACATCCTTTTGAGTGACAGTTATTTCCGGACAGAGGGAGTAGTTTCTAAGGTACGACAGTTCATTAAGACTCCCAGGAATTCAATGTATAAATATTTTATAAGTTGAAAACCACCGGCCAGAGAATTTTAGATAAATAACAATGTAAAAAATAATAACACATGGTGTATTTTTCCCCAAAAACATGAGAAGTTCTGAAAGATATCTAAAAGTTTGCAATAAAACGAAAATTGAAAAGGGTAACACCCATCATGAGAGGTGTCCCGTGAAGCAAAAAACGTAAGTAAAGATAGTCGAATTGACGAAGTAGAGTTTTGGGAAGTTCAATAGCGACTCCGAGAGAAGTTCTAGAGAAAATTTAATTTGTTCGGAAGATCACCATACAAAATTTTAGAGTTTGGAGACGACAAATAAAAAAAATCAGATAGAAAGAACTAAAAACAAAACGTGAGGGATTCCAGAAAAGTAGTATCGGATTTCCATTGTAAATATGAACTGCTGATGTATACCTTCCATATAAAACATATTAAATTTGTTTTCTCCGCAAAAATCTAGATGGTGCATCAAAAGGTCATTTAGATATGAATATAAGTATTATAAGGGATTGTAACTATTCTGTTACCAAATATATAGGGTAGCCTTGTAGGAACTTTGGGAAATAGTAACTTCTTTGGTGCAATGAATGTTGCTCCAAAGCTTAGCATGGATCATTAATTTAACCACCCTAAAAACTTCGATGGACCATCTATATGGCCACCCTAAAAGCTCTGCATGGACATCTTATTTTGCTGTTGGAGAGCAAGATAAGGGACGATATTGGTCTTTTAAGATGAGTCAAACTTGGTGACACTTGGTTGTCAAGCTGTAAGTGGTTTTGTTGATCGCCCGTGAATATTACTGAAAAGTGTAAAACACCTACATATATTTAGGGGCATATGATTGGTCTTTTGTTTCCTTCAATATTACATATATGTATACTTAATTCTAATCATACAGATGATACAATGAGAAGATAGGAATTTACTTGTTTTATTATGTGGTTTCAGAGAAAACACGTAGGGCCACCACTTGAAGGCAGGGGGCATAGAGGAAACCAAGGAACTACTCTGAATGGACCTAGTATATGTTGTTGCCGTAGGCAAAAAGAGTTCCTCCACCTAAGCGGCACGAGTGTAAATGTTGACAAGAATCGCGTCTTCGTTACTATATAATGATAGAGAAGAGACAGGAATGATTGAGACGAGAAAAAATAGCATCAATTCAATGTATGGAGACGAGCCTGAGCAGGGCCACTAGTAGAAAACAGGGCTTTCGTCACAGCCGGATCGGAGCATTAGTCCCGGTTGCATTATGAACCGGGACTAATGTGAGCATTAGTCCCGGTTCGAGCGGCTAGGGCACTGGGCAGGCATTAGTCCCGGTTCGAGCCACGAACCGGGACTAAAGGGTGCGATGCCCTTTAGTCCCGGTTCGTGGCTCAAACCGGGACTAAAGGTCAGACCATTAGTCCCGGTTCGAGCCACGAACCGGGACCAAAGGGGTTGAGGCTTTAGTCCCGGTTGGTGGCTCGAACCGGGACTAAATGTTACACCTTTAGTCCCGGTTGGAGCCACGAACCGGGACTAAAGGGGTTTTGAAATTTGTTTTTTTGTTTTTCCATTTGTTCTTTGTGTTTAGTTTCTGTTTTAAATTGCTTATATCTTTTAGGATATTTGATGTTTTTGAGCGATTCTTTTTGCATTAGATTCAAAATTTTGTCTAGTTTCTGTTTGTGCCATTAGTTTTCAAATTTGAATGATTTAAATATGAATTTGTTCAAATTTGCTTCAAATCCTAGATTGTGAATAATTTGAGTTTAAAAATAGTTTTTAATTTAATTCGTTTTTCTCCTTTGAGATGTAGATATGTTACTACATCTACTAGTTAGGAAAATTAAAAAACTTAAATTTGGACATGTTTTACAAAAAAAGTGTTATGAAAAAGTAAAACGGCCATATCTTTTGTCTGATGGGTCATTTTGGCTTGTTTTGGTAGACGTGTTTGCTTTGAATTTATAGTTTTCTTGTTCTTAATTTCATACGATGATCATCTTTTTTCCATGCTTTGTCCACAAACTAGAACCGTGTCGTTGTTATCAATTGGGTAAAATTTCTTTGATGTGTAACCAAGTGTTATTGAGTGTTGTTTCTTTCAGATAGGAATTATAAATTGCTACGACTACTACAATATGTGATTTCCATAGTAAATCTAAACTATGTATATATATTTACTTTTCTATTCAGGCACTTCTGCCTTCATTTTACTTCGAATTTACAATTAACTTGCAGGCACATTTCCGTAAGTCTCTATAAGGGACATAGTCCAATTCTTGTGCTCCATGTAGAATTGATACCCTTACTTTGTAAAGACTACAACTAAACCCTGCGCACTTGCAGGCCATCAGGTTTCGCGAGGGGTATCATTTTTTTATAAGTTCAAAACCACTGTCGAGAAAAGTTCTGAGAAAAACAATGTAACAAACACGAACAAATGGTTTGTTTTCTCCCATAAAACATGTAGGGCCACCCCTTTGAATGTAGGAGGACGGAAGTTTCAGGTTGGTTGATCGTGGTCGATCAATCGGGAGGATGTCATTTATTGGCTGCAAATTTGCTGCCATTGTCTCTGTGGCGTATGACGTTGTTGTTTGTCTGGTGGGTCGTTTTGACATGCTGTAGGTGTACATGTTTGCTTTGAGTTCATACTTTTCTTGCCATTGTCCTCATATGGTGTGTCTTTTTCCATGGCTTTTCCACAAAATATGCTCGTGTCATTGTCGTTATCAAGTTGGTATAATCTCCTTTGATGCGCAACCAAGGCTTATTGAGTGGGGTTTCCTTCAGATGGGATATGTAAGCTGTATGGACTTTTACATTACTATCAGATTTTTGTAGCAAATCTGAACAATCTACGTAAATTCACTTTCAGGTTTAGCCGATTAGATATATTTCTCACCCTCACAATAGTGCCTCAAACGGTGCTCCTAGTTAGTAAATATAAGTAAAAGATGGACTGACAGTCATTGTGCTACAAAATATATAGTGCAGCCTTGTAGGGACTTTGGGAAATAGTAACTTCTTTGGTGCAATGGATGTTGCTCAAAATGTTAGCATGGATCATTAATTTAACCGCCCTAAAAACTTTTGATGGGCCATCTATATTGGCCACCCTAAAAGCTCTGCATGGACAATTTTATTTGGCTGTTGGAGAGCAAGATAAGGGACGATATTAGTCTAACACTAACATTGTGCGACAATCTTTTAAGCTGAGTCAAACTTGGTGACAGATGGTTGTCAAGCTGCATGTGGTTTTGTTGATCGCTCGTGAATATTACAGAAAATCTCTAATAGAATTGCCGTTTATGTCAAGTTTCCAATAAACTCAGCAGAACACATATTAAACTCGGCCAAATCTTCACCGAGTGCCAAACTCGGCGCAGCGTACTCGGATGGACGGGGCCCGGCAATCATTAATACTACCGCCTGCATGCTATCAAGAACTTCAGTGGATATATAAACAATGTTTGCTGAGTTCCGGTCAGAAAAAACTCGGCGAACCTCACCGTCAGACTGAAAACGCCGTTAACGGAAGTGCCATGATATACCCATTTTGCATCATATTTACCTACTATTATTTATTATGTTTTGGGTCATTATTTCACTTTATGATACAATTCTTATGCGTTTTCTCTCTTATTTTGAAAGTTTGACATGAAGAGGGAGATTGTCGACCGATAGAATCAAGACCGGAAAGGGCTACATCAGAGATACCTATTCTGCACAACTCCAAATGACCTAAAAATTTACGGGGAATTATTTTGGAATGTATAAAAATTATTGGCAAAGGAA
Organism: Thinopyrum elongatum; assembly: GCA_011799875.1. NCBI lineage: Eukaryota > Viridiplantae > Streptophyta > Magnoliopsida > Poales > Poaceae > Thinopyrum > Thinopyrum elongatum. The sequence goes on from CM022302.1 coordinate 1,241,867, forward strand.
ACACCAGAGGGGAACCCACCAGGCAGCCACAAGCCTGGCGGGCACGCGCACCGAGCTTGTGTGGCCCCTGGCAGGCCTCCGGGGCCATCTTCTCCTGTATGATGCCATTTGACCTAGAAAAAATCAAGAGGAAGGTTTCGAAACGAAGCGCTGCCGTCTCGAGACGGAACCTGGCCAGGAGCATTTGTGCTCTCCGGCGTAGCGATTCTGCAGAGGAAACTTCCCTCCAGGAGGGGGATATCGAAGCCATCGACAACACCAACGATTCTCTCATTGTGGGAGGACCAATCTTCATCAAAATCTTCACCAGCACAATCTCATCTCAAATCCTAGTTCATCTCTTCTATTCAATCTCTGTCTCAAAACCTCATATTGGTACCTGTGGGTTGCTAGTAGTGTTGATTACATCTTGTAGTTGATGCTTGTAGAGAATACCTTGCTGAAAACCGCTTGCCATTTCCTTCTGCTCCTCATTGAGTTTCGGCACTCTTAATTATTGAAAGGACTACGATAGATCCCCTATACTTGCCGGTCATCATGCCACGTGACAAAACTGTTCACCATGTTTTGCCGGGCTAAACTCAGTGAAGCTTCACCAATAGAATTTTTTCATGTGGCAGAACCCAGTGCCCACTACGAAATATCTGCCGGGTTCTTTATTCAGCAGCACTGGGCAATATGTTTGCCGATTTCCAGACTCAGAAAACAACTAACCAATTAGGGCGCGCCACGTGGCCCAACGTTATACTTCTGCTCACAGTACTGGAATCTGTATTGCATTACATATGAACACCAGAAGTGAACAATAACATAAATTCGCCAATGTTGAAGTCACATAATTAACTAGTGAAAGGCATACAACGCAATCAACATACAAAGTTCATAAACGTCATAAAAAACTAGAAGACTACAGCCACGCTGGGAGCTCAAGGGGATGCTTCCTCGCTGCATCTATGCTTCGCTGGAGCTCCTGTAATTATTTGAGTTAGCATTATATTATTTGATTTAGGCTCATATTTGGAGAATTATGGCCAGATGTACTGACCTGCCCACGATAGAAGCAACACCACGATGACGACAATGATCATCAAGGTTTTCAGCCCACTACACCACACCGGACGTGCACCATTGCCTACTATGTGCTGGTTTGTGAGCACAGACTGCGAGTAAGCATACTCAGCTTCCTCCATGCTATCATACGCTAAATAGCAGTTGTCTGGGTAACGGTGCAGCTGTTCTTGGCATGCATGCCATGAAGCATAATCTCTAGGATGCCTCCCTCTATAGACCACATACCCCCTCATCTACCAAGAATAAACAAAATATTTCAACATGCAGGAGATGAAAAGAGAAGGTTAGAAGAACACATGGAACGTAAGCGACATAAGCATTCATGATTCATATACCCAAAAGCAGCAACTCTGAGTCAAGATGACCAGCTACATCAGTACGTCAACAAGAAACTATCTAACTAGAGTACTACAATGGAGCTGTACTCTGAGTGGTAGCCGGAGAAGCCGCTCATCGTGGAGTCGGAGAAGGTGCAGATGTCCCCCGCAATGGTGGAGCTAGCGTCCTTGACACTGGCTGTCGGCGGACTCAATTGGCCCATCTCATCACTCTCCTCCGCCTCCTTCTTGGCTAGATTGTCAAGAAATTTCTGCTGCTCAGCACCGAGGCGGACCATCATCACATGAATGCCTTCGGATATTCGCTCATCTTGGATGGAGTTGTAGATAGTATGGCTCTCGTCAAGGAGCTGCGGGTTAGCCTGAACAAGCACGACTATGTACTCCTCATTGGCCCGCTCAGCAGGGGAGGACACCCCAAAGGTAGCAGCTGCGCCGGCAAGTTAAACGAGGGTGCAAATGACAAGATCTCAAGGTCGGTGGTTACACCTAGCAGTTCATTAATAAGAAACTGTCACATAGGAAACATAACTCAAGTGTCCATAACAGATACTGCATGCAAGTCACATAACATACTTCCTACCAACATAGTAAGTTCAGAAGCATAATACAAGTAATGTTAAGGTGGATGACCAGTAGTTTACAAATAAATGATAAGCTTCATGGACATATGAACACTCCGCCGGCCCCATCTTCAGCTAGCCCTCCTCAATCCCATGGATAAGGGGCCTCCGGGGTGTGCATCGTGGCAAGGGCTGGCACCGAGGTGCTGACAGGTTCACCCGCTTCTGAGGCGGATAAAACTGCCCTCTCCACCGATGCACGAGCACTCTCGTTATCGAGGGCTGCCCTCATGACTGCTGCAGTAGAGCTCACGTCGTAGATAGCCACCCTCATGACTACTGCCTGATAGCTCTCGTCGTAGGCGGATGCCCTTGCGGCGGATACATGAGCGCTCTCATCGAAGGAGGACGTCGTATTAACGATAGCGGACGCCCTCTTAGCCGGTGCATGAGCGCGCTCGTTAAAGGCTACCGCCCTTTGAGCTGCTATATGAGCAACCTCGATGAGCATGGCCGACCTCTCGGTTGCTAAACGAGCGACCTCGGCGAGAGCCACCCTCTGCGTCTTGGAACTAGCGATCTGGTTGAGGATGACCGCCCTCTGGTCCAGTGGTGACGTCCTACTAGCATAGCGTCTCGACGTCCCCAGCTTCGACCCCTAGTGAACACTAAAATGTTAACCTAATATTAAGGAAAAGAACACATTGGACTTGCAATAGCAAAGCCAACACATAGACTAGACCTAACATGAAGTCAAACCTACAACGAGAAGTACTGACCCCCTAGGATGCATGGAAGAGTCTAACAACTACATGTCGGGTTTTTAGTATGTATCACCTTCCTAATTGCCTTGTCATTACTTATTTAATAAAACAAATAGTGCACGAAACAGTCTAACTATGTGTGGAGCATGTACTTCGATGGTAACATCTATAGCGTTGCTCATAGAATAAGAACATCAGATGAATCTTGTGTACCATTTTAACAAATGAGCCCAAGGACTCAAAGAGCTAACCTGATAAATCAGATAGACGAGGTATTAAACGCTCATCTGATTCACTACTTGTGGCAGAATAACTAGCCCTGTCTATCTCAAACACCAAACAAAGATTGTACTGAATCACCTTTCTAAGTGCCTTGTATTGTATCACCTTTCTAAGTGCCTTGAAATTACAGATTTAAAGCTAGTAATTCCAAGACACGTACAAAGGAGATACAATACAAGGAACCCTCTACAAAATAGGAACAATGTCACAATGCAAACTTGCCAAGGCAACACGAAAACAAATATTATGGGGTATCAAAATCTTTATTCGATGTGTGCGAAGAAAGAGCAAGTTGCCATGACGCAAATAATGGATCTAATGATCCTTAAATATGCCATTCGTCTGATTCATCCAGCTAGGTTGTTGTGTCTTCTGCATCATTTTATTTTGACGATACCCAGTCATCACCAAATGTTGTTATTCTTTGAACTCTTTTTATAAAAGAACACTAATTAACCCTCCAAAGATACATATGTGAATTCGGATCAGGTTGAGAGAGATGACCCGCGATCCTCACCCCTAACCCAGAAGGCTCACTAATTCACAAGTACTCGATTAGCATATGGGTTTTGCTAGGATGCATAGAAGAGTCTAACAACTACTTGTCGGGTTTCGAATATGTATCACCTTCTTAAGTGCCTTGTAATTACTTATTTAAAACAAGTAATTGCAAAACACGTAGGAAGGAGATACAATACAAGGAACCTTCGACGAGGATGCATGGAAGAGTCCAACATTATACACGTTAACGTTCAAAGCATGTACTTGGACGGTGATATCTATAGCGTTGCTCACAGAATAGGAACGTCAGATGAAGACAGGGTACCATTTTAACAAAATGAGCTAAAGGACTCAAAATGCTAACCTGATAAATTAGATGGACGAGGTATTGAACGCTCACCCGATTCATTGTTTGTGATGGAACAACTAGGTCTGCCTTTTGCAAACACCAAGCAAAGATTTTTATGCCTCACAAACATTGTTCCCATGCGGCAGCTGCAAGTTCATATTGAGACTTTTGCTCCTCATTTCTAGGGAGCAGCTTGTATTATATCTCCTGCCTAAGTGCCTTATATATTACTGAATTGTAACCAGTAATTCACAAAACACTTTGCCAAAAGTTATAATACAAGGAACTTCCTACAAATTAGGAGGAAGGGCACAATACAAACTTGACATTGCATCATGGAAACAAGGTTTGTGAGCTAGCAATATCTTTGTTCAATGTTTATGCAGGATAGAGTCAGTTGCCCTGCCGCAAATAATGGATCCCATGAGCATTCAATATCTCGTCCGTCTGATTCATCTAATTAGCTTTTTAATTCTTTTAACTCATTTTATTAGAATGATACTCATTCCTCACCAAATGTTGTTATTCTTTGAACTCTTATTGTAGAAGAATAGTAACCATCTTGAAATATGGATGTGAATCCGGTGCATCCTGAGGGATGACCTGTGATCCTCACCCATAACCCAAAAGCCCAAGCCCTAACCTAGAAGGCTCGCTTAGATAGTGGGCACTCGCTGGTATTCCGAATCACCCATAAACCGTTTGGACTAAACCATAACATATTAGCCTAACTTATTCAGGATATGGGTTGACTTTCAGTCTGTTGAGGCTATTTTCAACAACTCTCATCTCTCAAGTGTTGTATATTATTGGTGGTGGTATATATTTCGAATGTCGGTGTGGTCAAATTGATGAGACCCTCGTGCTTTACAATATTTCACGGGAGGAACTCGCGCAGATCGACCCCAATATCCTTCCTCCAAGAACATCTCTTACAAAGTAGTTGTATAGGTGGCGGTATTTTTCTCATCTTTCCTTCAAGAACATCTCTTACAAAGAGAGTCCCATCACTCTAGAAGTCAAACCATCTCTTGAATATCACGCCATCTCCCCTTTTCTTACTAACACTAGTATATACCACAAAAAGCAATTTCAGAACATGCAGTTATATACTGAATTTAAAATAAAACAAGAATGTGCACTTAATAGGTTGATGCACTTAACAGGATTTTGCGCTTAACTGCGTCATTCAGTTCACTGAATGTACTTGTGTTGCTGCAATATCTACCTACCGTGTGATTTGGAGATTGTTGACAGAAACAGGTAAGGAATGATTTGTTTGCTCATGCATACAGAGAGAAATAGTCCATACAATACTGAAGAGAATGTTATCTCCGGTGACAAGTTTGAGGAACTTCACCGAAGTACATCTACGTTGCAGAGAAGAACGAGCTATATTTGTTGAAGTCATATAGATGAGAAGATTAAAGTGAAGGAATTAACCCCTCGAAAGTTTACTGCTGAAGCAAAGCATTTGGTTCGGTGTTGTCCCAAGAAATTGACTGCAGCGAGCGGAAGTCGAAGAAAAATTGAAGGCATAGTATTCTTTTTGTCTTTCTTCTTTTGTTCATTTGATTCATAGGACCTCCGTACTATTAAGAGGGGTATAGGTTCTCGATGCTTAGATCCGCTGTGACACTTAGCCCAAACCTATGAAAGTTGCGAGAGAAATCTCCTTGTGTTCCGAGCAAATACTTGCCAGCAAGAGACTGTGATTTTACTTTGCTGCGAGAGATTTGGCTCAGACCGAGGAGTTAGCATTACTTGCTCCGCACGTAATATTACCGTTGTGCTCAAATCCGACCGTTAGACTCTTGTCGTTAGGCCATTGCCTGCTCTTGATGTCTAATTTGGTCTTTTGCCATCAGGGAAGGCTGCGGCTATAAATAGCCACCCTGCTCCAACATTGTCCGTTGGCTGCTTAGCTTGACATTTCTGAGAAGATTGATTTGAGCAACCCCTCTCCGAGTGATTTGAGTTTAAGATCCACCGAGAGAAAATAAAGAGCCCAAACTTAGACAGTGGTTTAGCATCATAATAGTTCTGAGTTAGAGTTCTTGTACCTATTACTCCTGAGAGCTGCGCACTCTCTAGGCGGATAGGTTTCCGCTCGAGTGTTGAAGAGTTGTTGTCTTAAGCGAGCTCGATCTTCAGCAACCAAGAGTGACTGTGGTTCACGAAGGTCGACCGAAGGTTTGGACATCGCCGACAAGGATCTGCCACGAGTGAAAACAACTGAAGTCTGATCAGCTTCGAGTTGAAGGAGAATAGGGTGAAGAGACTTTATCTTCCGTGTTAAGTCACAACCCCTCCAACCAAATGTAGCCCTTTGTCAGAAGGGTTAACTGGTCTACCAAATCCCTCTGTCGCCATCGAGCACCACTGGTTCAATTTACTTCTTTGCATTACATTCGGCAGTATTCATATGTCCTCTGTAATGATGGTTATCTGATCAGTTATCATTCGTTACTGTTGTGTAGTAATCTTCTTCATTCTGTCCTGTTGCATTAGTGTTTGTTATTCGTTGTGCTGTGATCCTTTACTTCAGTATTGTTCTTCGTCACTATTATCCTTCTTAGTTCAACTCTAGCTTCGTCATGATATTAGTTCTGTTGGTTTACTGCATTACCATCGTTATCATCAAGCCTGTTGTTTCCTATGCTTGAACCATTATTGCATCATACATCAAAGGTTTTGTTCCTCAATAGCATGTTTGATAGAGATCATATCTACCGTATCTTATTTCCGCTGCTGTGTTTGGGATCAGTTCAAAGGATTCGAAAGAATTTTTGAATATCCCATTCACCCCCCTCTGGTCGATATACTCTCGGTCGTAACAACTTGTCCCTATGCACTGAATTTAACTAAATGTCCTTGTCCCTATTAACTGAATCTTAAGAAGGTTCACAGCAATAATTAGTAACTACTAGTGCCCAAACTAGCCTGGCCAGCAGCGAACTGACTAAACCATCTATACTGATGGAACTGAAGAAAGCAACAGAGGCTGGACTGAAGAAATTGACGATATCCCTAACACAATTAACCTATATAACAAATTAAATAAACAAATTAATTAACAAATAAAATCTGGAGTAGGGTGGGAAGCAGCTCACCTAGTTGGAGCGGAGGTTTTCCCTTGAAGAGGAAAGGGTGATGCAGCAAAGTAGAGATAAGTATTTCGCTCAGTTAAGAACCAAGGTAGCAATCCAGTAAGAGGAACACACAAGTCCCCAATAGATGCACCTACACAAACAAACAAATAGTTGCACCCAACGCGAAAAAGGGGTTGTCTATCCCTTCACGGTCACTTGCAAGGATGAGATCTGATAGAGATTGATATAAAAGATAAGTAAAAGTGCAAAATAAAGTAAAGGTAAATAAATTGCAACAAAGTATTTTTGTGTTTTTGGATTTATAGATTTGAAAATAATATGATAAAAATAGACCCGGGAGCCATAGTTTTCACCAGAGGCTTCTCTCTTGAAAGAACACATACGGTGGGTAAACAAATTACTATTAAGCAATTGATAGAAAAGTGCATAGTTTTGACGATATCCAAGGCAATGATCATGAATATAGGGATCACGTCCGTGACAAGTAGACCGACTCCTGGCTGCATCTACTACCATTACTCCACACATCTACCGCTATCCAGCACGCATCAAGTGTATTAAGTTAACAACAATGGAGTAACGCCATAAGCAAGATGACATGATGTAGAGGGATATATCCAATCAATATGAATAAATCACACCTTTTTATCCTTAGTGGCAACAATACAAATACGTGCCTCGCTACCCTTTCTGTCACTGGGTGAGGACACCACAAGATTGAACCCACTACAAAGAACCTCTCCCATTGCAAGAAAAATCAATCTAGTTGGCCAAAACAAATCAATAGATCAGGGAGAAATACGAAGCTATCTTAATCATGCATAAAAGAGTTCAGAAAAGACTCAAATAATATATATAAATAATCTGATCATAAATCCAGAATTCATTGGATCTCAACAAACGCACCGCAAAACAAGATTACATCTAATAGATCTCCAAGAACATCGAGGAGAACATTGTGTTGAAGATCAAAGAGAGAGAAGAAGTCATCTAGAAACTAGATATGGACCCGTAGGTCTGTGGTAAACTACTCTCACGTCATCGGAAGGGTAGCTAGGTTGATGTAGAAGCCCTCCGTGATCAAATCCCCCTCCGGCGGAGTGCCGGAAAAGGCCCCAAGATGGCATCTCACAAAAACAGAAGCTTGCGGCGGCGGAAAAGTATTTTTGGTGTGCCCTCTGGTATACGGGGAATATTTGGGTATTTAAGGAACTGAGATTAGGGTTAGGAGAGCCACGGGGGGGCTACAAGCTTGCAGGGTGCGCCCCCCTGGGGCGTGCCGAGTGAGCTTGTCACCAATGGGTGGCCCTCCTGATCTCCTCCCGAATGTTCCTGGATGTCTTCTGGTCCAAGAAAAATCCTCATAAAGTTTCGTTCCGTTTGGACTCCGTTTGGTATTGATTTTCTGTAAAAGACAAAAACAAGGAAAAACAACAACTGGCACTTGGCACTAGGCTAATATGTTAGTCCCAAAAAATGATATAAAATAGCATAATAATGCATATAAAACATTCAAGATTGATAATATAATAGCATCGAACAATAAAAAGTTATTGATACGTTGGAGACGTATCAGTAGGTGTGGTGGAGCTGTGAGCCGCCGGGGTCGAGGGGTAGCAGTACTGCTTCTTGGTCGTTGGGGTGGAGGACGGGATGGCATCGGAGGCGAAGTGATGCCCCTTGGATGTCAAGGTGAAGGAGGAAGAGGGCGTCGCCGGAGTGGTGACGCTTGTCGGTGCTCGCGTGGAGAATGACGTCGATGGGCGGGTGGCACTGCTTCTAGGGCGTCGGGTTTGAAGAGGAAGATGATGTACGCGTGGTTGTGCGGCTCACTTGGGGGGCGACGGCGGTGGAGGGGATCACAATGTCCGATGGCGCCGGAGGGGATTTTGGGGAGGGGTCTGACGACGCCGCGGCAAAGTGGAAGAGGGGTGGGGATTGGGGGGTTCTTTGGGGGAGGGGGGTGTGAGGGTGCAAGCTGGAATTTTTCGCTAAGTATTCCCCGCGCAACGCTGCTGAGTTTCATACTTCGGGAACTCGACAAAAATATTACTTCCTTGTTTTTGCCTGTTAGTTTCTTATACTTGACTTTTTTAAATCCCACCTACCCTCTTTGACACATCCTCCCTTCAATAATTTCTAGGGATTTCAATGGCAACAAACCGCATGCCGGTGACCTCTCCGTGGTCCCCGGTGCCAGGCCCTCCCTCCCGGTTGGGCGCGCTGGGCCTGGGCATGGACCGAGGACCACGTGCAGGGACATCGAGCCCTATCCGGCCATGGTTTTGTGTGGCGGCGGTGCATATGTGGAATTTGTCTCTATTGGCGTTTGCGTGACAAATCCTAATCTCGATCTATGCCAACCCAACAAACATATTCGGAGACACCTGTAGAGCATCTTTATAATCACCCAGTTACGTTGTGATGTTTGATAGCACACAAGGTGTTCCTCCGGTATTCGGGAGTTGCATAATCTCATAGTCAGAGGAATATGTATAAGTCATGATGATAGCAATAGCAATAATACTTAACGATCATTATGCTTAGCTAACAGATGGGTCTCATCCATCACATCATTCTCCTAATGATGTGATCCTGTTCATCAAATGACAACACAAGTCTATGGTTAGGAAACTTAACCATCTTTGATTAACGAGCTAGGCTAGTAGAGGCTTACTAGGGACACGGTGTTTTTTCTATGTATCCACACATGTATCAAGTTTCCGGTTAATACAATTCTAGCATGAATAGTAAACATTTACCATGAAATAAGGAAATATAAAATAACAACTTTATTATTGCCTCTAGGGCATATTTCCTTCAGTCTCCCACTTGCACTAGAGTCAATAATCTAGTTCACATCGCCATGTGATTTAACACCAATAGTTCACATCTTTATGTGATTAACACCCATAGTTCACATCGCCATGTGACCAACACCCAAAGGGTTTACTAGAGTCAATAATCTAGTTCACATCGCTATGTGATTAACACCAAAAGAGTACTAAGGTGTGATCTTGTTTTGCTTTTGAGAGAAGTTTAGTCAACGGGTCTGCCATATTCAGATCCGTATGTATTTTGCAAATTTCTATGTCTACAATGCTCTGTATGGAGCTACTCTAGCTAATTGCTCCCACGTTCAATACATATCTAGATTGAGACTTAGAGTCATCTAGATCAGTGTCAAAGCTTGCATCGATGTAACTCTTTACGACGAACTCTTTATCACCTCCATAATCGAGAAATATTTCCTTAGTCCTCTAAGGATAATTTTGACCGCTGTCTAGTGATCTACTCCTAGATCACTATTGTACCCCCTTGCCAAACTCATGGCAAGGTACACAACAGGTTTTGGTACACAGCATGGCATACTTTATAGAACCTATGGCTGAGGCATAGGGAACGACTTTCATTCTCTCTCTATCTTCTACCGTGGTTGGGCTTTGAGTCATACTCAACTTCACACCTTGTAATACAGGCAAGAACTCCATCTTGGACTGAACCATTTTGAACTTCTTCAAATCTTATCAAGGTATGTGTTTTTGTGAAAGTTCTGTTAAACGTCTTGATCTATCCCTATAGATCTTGATGCTCAAAATGCAAGTAGCTTGACCGAGGTCTTTCATCGAAAATTTCTTATTCAAGTATCCTTTTATGCTATCCAGAAATTCTATATCATTTCCAATCAATAATATGTCATCCACATATAATATTAGAAATGCTACAGAGCAGCCACTCACTTTCTTGTAAATACAGGCTCCTCCAAAAGTCTGTATAAAACTATATGCTTTGATCACCTCATCAAAGTGTATATTCCAACTCTGAGATGCTTGCACCAGTCCATAAATGGATCGCTGGAGCTTGCACACTTTGTTAGCACATTTAGGATCGACAAAACCTTCTGGTTGCATCATATACAACTCTTCTTTAAGAAATCCATTAAGGAATGCAGTTTTGACATCCATTTGCCAGATTTCATAATCATAAAATGCGGCAATTGCTAACATGATTCGGACAGACTTAAGCATCGCTACGGGTGAGAAGGTCTCATCGTTGTCAATTCCTTGAACTTGTCAAAAACCTTTTGCAACAAGTCAAGCTTTGTAGACAGTAACATTACCATCAGCGTCAGTCTTCCTCTTGATAATCCATTTATTCTCTATGGCTTGCCGATCATCGGGCAAGTCAACCAAAGTCCATACGTTCTTCTCATACATGGATCCCATCTCAGATTTCATGGCCTCAAGCCATTTCGCGGAATTTGGGCTCATCATCGCTTCCTCATAGTTCGTAGGTTTGTGCCGGGGCCGGGACCCAAAAATCCCAGAAATTAACCCCGCGTGTCATCACCAGCCCAGGATTACCGTTACTGGTGAACACGTCCTTGTTATAGATTACCAAGCTATTACAAGAATTGGATACAAGACCATAAAGGTCTATTGATACAACAATGATTCTGGTGATGGGTGACGGAAGCGACTCGTGGTTCTCCAACGTCTATGGGGCTCCATTCCACAGGAACGGCTAACCTGGATCATTCTTATCCCACGTGGTTGCCATCCTAGGCTCCGCATGGACATCGCTGTGGTACTCCACGTAGAACTCCTGACCTGGCCAAGTAAATAGCCAGGGACAAGCCTGTGAGTATGATTGAATGTACTCACAAACATCCTAAACAAAAGATATACCGAATGCAGCAGACAAAATAAATGATCATGTTGAACTAAACTTTATGTGTATGCTCATGATGGACTTATGTTAAATGCATGCAGACATGAATAAAATCATGGCATGATAGTATGCGCAAATTAATGAATATATAAAAATGTTAGTGATAAACGAGGAAAGTTAAAGGAATATGAAATAAAAAGAAATGCCGGTCGGATGTCTAAAGTGACACCACGGTAGGTCCTGATGAGAAATGCCAAACGGGTGTCTAAAAGATAATTCGGATGAGACAGGACAATCCGAGAACTCAGGCGACGCCATGAGAGGTCTTGAAAAGAAATGCCAGTCGGGTGTCAAAAGTGACGCCACGGTCGGTCTTGAAAAGAAATGCCAATCGGGTGTCCACAGGAGTAGTGGCGTGATAGACCACCTGAGAACTCAAGGGATGCCACGGAGAAGTCTTGAAAATAAATGCCAGTCGGGTGTCAAGTGACACCTCGGTCGGATTTGAAAAGAAATGCCAATCGGGTATCCACAAGAGTAGTGGCGTGATAAACCGCCTGATAACTCGAGGGACGCCACGGAGAGGGCTTGAAAATAAAACTGAATGCCCGGGGTAGTCTAGCCAGCCCCTGAGACACTCAGGAAAAATACAATAAGAGAAACGGGTTAGTCCACAATAATATGCATAACCACAGTAATATTAATAAGTTTAGCAAAATATTCATGATAGCATCAGGGTGACAATAAATATCCTGCAAAAATAATTCAGGCTCAATTCAATTATTTCCTCCGGAGACGGACACTAAGACCGACACTTGACCAACCCAGACTGTAGCCCTTAACCATGCACACGGCTATTCGAATAGGTTTTCAAACTCTGCAGAGGGTGTACTCTTTACCCACAAGTGAAGGATTTCTTTAGTCAGTACCGTGACACTGACTAATTCCCATTACGGTCTTTGGTTTGAAAACACACCTGACCAGCACACTCCAGATTAACCGTCCGGATGCCAGGAATCACCCAAAGCATCATTTCAGAAAAACTCTAAGTCGGGGAGACAACAATCTCGAGTAGCATGGGATCACTATTAATACGCGTGGATTCCAAGTGGTGCCCCCCCTCTCGGCGACAACCGGATACACCCATGTCCCCTGACCAGATGACAGGATTTAGTCCATGGCCGTGGAAACCCTCATCGTGGCCCTCTGTACGGTGTGTTCATGGAAAGGGGTTATCAACTTACTGAACCATACCCTACCTATGGCTGGGACAAGTGGTAGCACGAATCAAGTATGGGGGTTACCGGAACATGACTCGATCTACGGTCGACTCAGGAGGTTCAAGTTTTCCTGCAGTGGTTAGCTCAACAAAGTCCTCTTTCAACAGTAATACCAAAACAGGGCCATAACCCTTGCATGCTCCAACATGCATAACCAACCAGGCATGATGACGCTTCAACGTGGTCACCCTTCTGCCGGTACTGTATTTTACTTATACCAGCTCCTGCAAGTTAGTCATGACGAGCACACGATGCACGATACGATGAGACATGCCCACACTACATGCATGCAATTTTTATTCGAATTCAAACCGTGCATGCACCACTAGCAATATGCCAATTTAATTTGAATTCAACATAGTCATGTTCAAAACATTCTAGCAAATAATCTACCATGCATTCACCATATCAAGCATTCAAGATGCTTGCCTTGGGTGTATAGATGGATTGGGTACACTCCACAAGCTTCTGAAAATCATTTTCCCTTCATTTCCTATTTCCAAAATAACCCAAGTTTCACATAATACCATAGCAGTACAAAAAAATGTTTCATAAATTTTTGAAATAAATACTAAAATAAACTAGATGAAAAATAATGAATGTAGGAAAAAGAATCAGGTCATATGGAGCCATGGTTTAATAGTTAGAGGTAGTCAAACTTCAGTCAAAATTTTGTTTTTAAATAAAGTTTATAAAAGAAAATGGTTCAAACCTGAATACACTTCCGAACTAGGGAGACGTACTTTCCAAAAGTACGCTTACACTTAAACAGCACGCGGTGACGTCTGTGTCTCTGACAGTGGGCCCCACCTGGCCCACTGTCAGGTTTTACTGGTCGTCATCACCTACCTCCCGCTGCTGATGCCCACGCCGAGGCCGACGACGATCCCCGGCGGCACAAGCCACCATTCGAGGCGTTTCGGCCATGGAAATGCTCAGGGGAGAGAGCCGCTTCCATTAGAGGGAAATAGGACCGCCGGGGGGCTCAGGGCTGAGCAGCGCTTCGAGTACGGTGGAGGTGGTCGTCGGTTGGGAAGGGGCTTTCGCCTGAGGCGTTCCCCAAGGCGTATTGGCTAGAGGAATCGGGAGGTGGTAGTCAAATGAGGCATGTGGTGAGGAGAAATTGGGTGGGGGAAGCCCTGGTAGCGTCGGCTTCTTCGAAAAAGTGGCGGCGGCCGAAGCAACCGGAGGTGGGGAAGATGGTCGCTTTTCGATCGTGCTGGTACTCGGGGGGCTCACAGAGGGAGAGGAGGTGCTGGTCATGTCGAAGGCATACCCAGGGTGGGTTTAAATAGCGCGGGAATGTCGGTTCGGCGGATCACAGCTTCACCGACTCAGACGGCGGCCATTAATGGTGATCAAGTTGGTGGCAAGGCCGTTGGGGGTCGGCGGAGTAAGGTGGGGGCGGCGGCGGTGTCTGGATAGGCTCGAGCGAGCTGGGGAAGTCAGGAGAGCACCAGGTGGCTCGGGCGATACCGTGCCCGAGACGGCGGCGATGGGTGATGACTCCGGACGGTGTGGGCGGCGCTAGAGGCCAGTGGAAAATGTCGGTGGCGCTGTGGCTTCCCCGCGAAGCTAGCTGGTCGGGACACGCGTGAGAGAAGGCGGCAGGGCAGTGGCGCACAGATGACGCCGAACGTGCCAAAAGGATGCCCTGCTCGTGCTCTAGACGTGCACGTAAGGTGGTCGATGATTTGCTAGAGTGAGCTAGATGGGTTTGTTACAGGTGAAACATAACAGGAGTGGGATACCGTGGATGGAAAATCTGATGGACATGGTTGTTTGGCAGGAAGATCAAGTTCCTAACGTAATTTAGGTAGAGACAAACTTTCTGTCATGCACACAAGGTGCTTGATAGAATGCTAGGGTGACCTAGAAGATTTTCTTGATGATGCAACTTGGCAGGATGGGGTATCTTTATATTATATAGTGGATGGTAGGGTTGGTTTGACAGAATGCAAAACTTTCTAGTGCAAGTTTTACTAAAATTCTGTTTTGGACCCATTTTTGGAGGATTCATTTGGTGTCCTAAACTGTGGAGTTTGGAGGTGAGCTTCTGGACATAAGGGTTTGGCTGGAAGGACTATAAGTGGGAAATATTTCAGAATTTTTGGAGTAATAAAATTTAGGGTTGCAGTTGAAACTCAAATACGGGACAGAATTGAAAAGAAGTTGTTTCACTCAAAATTTTGAAAAGGCCAAGTTATGTTTTTGCATAAAAGTGATCTATAGGGAACACATAACCTCCCATAATTTTTTTGGAAGTTTTAAATAATTATTTTAAGTAGTTGTAGTGCAACAGAGGCATTTAAAATATTGAGATAGCTATTAAAAGAATTGTTTTGGAGCAAATTTTATTCTAAAAATAATTCTTACTGTTATTAAAGTAATAATGAAATGGTTTAAGAAAACTTATAAAGTCACAGTATTATTTCCAAAAATTTCTATATGGAGGGAAATTTTTCGAAAAACAGAAGGTAGAAAATACGCCGAAAATAATAAAGAACTTAATATATTTCAAAATTTTATTTTCTGGCTAAATTTTTATTTAGTAAAACATGATTAAATTTTTGGGGTGTTACAAACTCTACCCCCCTTAAGAAAATCTCGTCCTCGAGATTTGTTAAAGGCGGAAGAACTAAACGCAAATTACAACAGACAAGCAATCATGCACAAGACAATGACACACATGCACATCATTCACTTAAACACTACACACTGCTAGAAACTTACACATAATCGTCTACGGCATGATGGTAGAATTTACAGGGCAACAGGGTTGCTAAGGACATGGCAACTACTCTGGTAGAATCAGTCCACTTCGTCGTCATCCAGACGGGCGTGTCTTGCGGACATCAAGGCTTCTACGGGGGCTTCAACGTCGGAGTTGATTGGAGTGTTATGAGGAGCTGCAGGGTTGGGGTAGCGATGATGACCCACGCGGGGTGTAGTGGCTATAGTCCCGTTGGAGGGAATCCCAAAGAGACGACAGAGTTCATCCGGGGTAAAGAATGCATTGCCCGGGTGGGCAACAGGGGCAGACCTCTCAGGCTCGATTGGTCTCCCGAACAGTACTATCGGGTTGTCAGTGGCGGGTGCAGCTTCACTTCTCACCGGGGTCAGGAGAGCAAGCGTCCTACGGGTTTCAATCAGATCATTGGTGACCTGATCGAACAGTGCCTCTTGCGCTCTCAGGTAGCGCACCAGATGCACCAGAGCAGGATCCGTCTCATGGTCTCCATTGGCGACTTGGGTTGGACTACCATAGCCTTCACGGCTGGGGTAGTAGTAGAAAGAGTGGCAGTTAACCCTTGGCGACAGGTGCCGAAGATGAACTACAGCTTCTCGGGCTGCCAGTTGGATGGCTTGGGGCTCGTCGGAGGTCGTCCTCCCGGTGAATCGGTAAGGGCGCTCAGCGGTGATGCCCCTCCCGTAGATGTGCACCGTGGCCCAGAAGTGGTGGATGGCATCACTCGCGTGCTCTTGGTACACAACATATTCCAGTGGCTCTTCGATGCCGAGAGCACGACGGGTGAGATTGGCGAGGATGGCTACAAAGCCTTCGAGCTCGACTGCGGTGGTCTCGTTGGGGATGATGGGGTCTGGCATCTTGGTGGTTGGATATTGAACTGAGAGTGGGGTTGTGATGTGCTGGGTTGGGGTGAGGCTTTTCTTATAAGCCAGCGGAGTCTTCCATCGCACGCTTGCGGATGGGACAACGCAGGTGTCGGCCACAGGCACACGGCCTATGAGCTAGGTTGATAGGTTGGGCCCCGACTACCAAAAGGTGTCGGCAGGCCACTGTGTGGACTTATCGGATTGGATGGGCTTTACTATGGATGGAGAAAAGATGTGGACGATGTGGAAACCTAGGGATAATGACCAGGCTAAGATAGGATTAGCCAATGGTCAGCCTGGCTCTGATACCAAGGCTACCGGGGCCGGGAACCAAAAATCCCAGAAATTAACCCCTCGTGTCATCACCAGCCCAGGATTACCATTACTGTTGGACACGTCCTTGTTACAGATTACCAAGCTATTACAAGAATTGGATACAAGACCATAAAGGTGTAATGATACAACAATGATTCTTGTGATGGGCGATGGAAGCGACTCGTGGTTCTCCAACGTCGATGGGGCTCCATTCCCACAGGAACAGCTGACCTGGATAATTCCTATCCCGCGTGGCTGCCATCGTAGGCTCCGCACGGACGTCGCTGTGATACTCCACGTAGAACTCCTGACCTGGCCAAGTAAATAGCCAGGGACAAGCCTGTGAGTACGTTTGAATGTGCTCGCAAACATCCAGAAAAAAAGATATACCGAATGCAGCAGACAAAATATATGATCATGTTGAACTAAACTTTATGTGTATGCTCATGATGGACTTATGTTAAATGCATGTAGACAGGAATTAAATCATGGCATGATAGTATGTGCAAATTAATGAATATATAAAAATGTTAGTGATAATAGAGGAAAGTTAAAGGAATATGAAATAAAAAGAAATGCCGGTCGGATGTCTAAAGTGACACCACAGTAGGTCTTGAAGAGAAATGCCAAACGGGTGTCTAAAAGAGAATTCGGATGAGACAGGACCATCCGAGATCTCAGGCGACGCCACGAGAGGTCTTGAAAAGAAATGCCAGTCGGGTGTCAAAAGTGACGCCACGGTCGGTCTTGAAAAGAAATGCCAATCGGGTGTCCACAGTAGTAGTGGCGTGATAGACCGCCTGAGAACTCGAGGGACGCCACGGAGAGGTCTTGAAAAGAAATGCCAGTCGGGTGTCAAGTGACACCTCGGTCGGACATGAAAAGAAATGCCAATCGGGTATCCACAAGAGTAGTGGCGTGATAAACCACCTGATAACTCGAGGGACGCCACAGAGAGGGCTTGAAAATAAAACTGAATGCCCGGGGTGGTCTACCCAGCCCCTGAGACACTCAGGAAAAAGAAAATAAGAGAAACGGGTTAGTCCACAATAATATGCATAACCACAGTAATATTAATAAGTTTAGCAAAATATTCATGATAGCATCAGGGTGACAATAAATATCCTGCAGAAATAATTCAGGCTCAATTGAATTATTTCCTCCGGAGACGGACACTAAGACCGACACTTGACCAACCCAGACTGTAGCCCTTAACCATGGACACGGCTATTCGAGTTGGTTTTAAAACTCTGCAGAGGGTGTACTCTTCACCCACAAGTAAAGGATTTCTTTAGTCAGTACCGTGACACTGACTAATTCCCATTACGGTCTTTGGGTTGAAAACACACCTGACCAGAACACACCAGATTAACCGTCCGGATGCTAGGAATAACCCAAACCATCGTTTCAGAAAAACTCTAAGTCGGGGATACAACAATCTCTAGTAGCATGGGATCACTATTAATACGCGCGGATTCCAAGGGGTGCCCCCCCTCTCGGCTACAACCGGATACACCCATGCCCCCTGACCCAATGACAGGATTTAGTCCATGGCCGTGGAAACCCTCATCGTGGCCCTCTGTAAGGTGTGTGCATGGAAAGGGTTTATCAACTTACTGAACCATACCCTACCTATGGCAGGGACAAGTGGTAGCACGAATCAAGTATGGGGGTTACCGGAACAAGACTCGATCTACGGTCAACTCAGGAGGTTCAAGTTTTCCTGCAGTGGTTAGCTCAACAAAGTCCTCTTTCAATAGTAATACCAAAACAGGGCCACAACCCTTGCATGCGCCAACATGCATAACCAACCATGCATGATCACGCTTCAACGTGGTCACCCTTCTGCCGGTACTGTATTTTACTTATACCAGCTCCTGCAAGTTAGTCATGACAAGCACATGATGCATGGTATGATGAGACATGCCGACATTACATGCATGCAATTTTTATTCGAATTCCAACCATGCATGCACCACTAGCAATATGCCAATTTAATTAGAATTCAACATAGTCATGTTCAAAATATTCTAGCAAATAATCTACCATGCATTCACCATATCAAGCATTCAAGATGCTTGCCTTGGTTGTATAGATGGATTGGGTACACTCCTCAAGCTTCTGAAAATCATTTTCCCTTCATTTCCTATTTCCAAAATAACCCAAGTTTCACATAAAACCATAGCAGTACAAAAAAAATGTTTCAAATTTTTTTGAAATAAATACTAAAATAAACTAGATGAAAAATAATCAAAGTAGGAAAAAGAATCAGGTTATTTGGAGCCATGGTTTAACAGTTAGAGGCAGTCAAACTTGAGTCAAAATTCTGTTTTTAAATAAAGTTTATAAAAGAAAACGGTTCGAACCTGAATATGCTTCCGAAGTAGGGAGACGTACTTTCCAAAAGTACGCTTACACTTAAACAGCGCGCGGTGACGTCTGTGTCACTAACAGTGGGCCCCACCTGGCCCACTGTCAGGTTTGACTGGTCGTCATCACCTACCTCCCGCTGCTGATGCCCACGCCGATGCCGCCGACGATCCCCGGAGGCGCAGGCCACCATTCGAGGCGTTTCAGCCATGGAAATGCTCAGTAGAGAGAGCCGCTTCCATTAGAGGGAAATAGGACCGCCGGGGAGCTCAGGGCTGAGCAGCGCTTCGAGTACGGCGGAGGTGGTCGTCGGTTGGGAAGGGGCTTTCGCCTGAGGTATTCCCCAAGGCGTATTGGCTAGAGGAATCGGGAGGCGGCAGTCAAATGAGGCGTGTGGTGAGGAGAAATCGGGTGGGGGAAGCCCTGGTAGCGTCGGCTTCTTCAAAAAAGTGGCGGCGGCCGAAGCAACCGGAGGTGGGGAAGATGGTCGCTTTTCGATTGTGCTACTGCTCGGGGAGCTCACAGAGGGAGAGGAGGTGCTGGTCGTGTCGAAGGCATGCCCGGGGTGGGTTTAAATAGCGCGGGAAGGTCGGCTCGGCAGATCACGGCTTCACCGACTCCGACGGCGGCCATTAATGGCGATCAGTTGGTGGCAAGGCCGTTGGGGGTCGGTGGAGTTAGGTGGGGGCGGCGGCGGTGGCTGGATAGGCTCGAGCGAGCTGGGGAAATCAGGAGAGCGCCAGGCGGCTCGGGCGATACCGTACCCGAGACGACGGCGATGGGTGAAGACTCTGGATGGTGTGGGCGGCGCTAGAGGCCAGGGGAAGATGTCGGCGGCGCTGTGGCTTCCCCGCGAAGCTAGCTGGTCGGGTCACGCGTGAGAGAAGGCGGTAGGGCAGTGGCGCACGGATGACGCCAAACGTGCCAAAAGGGTGCCCTGCTCGTGCTCTAGACATGCACGTAAGGTGCTCGATGATTTGCCAGAGTGAGCTAGATGGGTTTGTTACAGGTGAAACATAACAGGAGTGGGATACCGTGGATGGAAAATCTGATGGACATGGTAGTTTGTCAGGAAGATCAAGTTCCTAATGTAATTTAGGTAGAGACAAACTTTCTGTCATGCACACAAGGTACTCGACAGAATGCTAGGGCGACCTAGAAGATTTTCTTGATGATGAAACTTGGCAGGATGGGGTATCTTTATATGATATAGTGGTTGGTAGGGTTGGTTTGACAGATTGCAAAACTTGCTAGTGCAAGTTTTACTAAAATTCAGTTCTGGAATAATTTTTGGAGGAATCATTTGGTGTCCTAAACTATGGAGTTTGGAGGTGAGCTTTTGGACTTAAGTGTTTGGTTGGAAGGACTATAAGTGGGAAATATTTCAGAATTTTTGGAGTAATAAAAATTAGGATTGCAGTTGAAACTTAAATACTAGACAGAATTGAAAAGTGGTTGTTTCACTCAAAATTTTCAAAAGACCAAGTTATGATTTTGCATAAAATTGATCTATAGGCAACACATAACCTCCCATAATTTTTTTGGAAATTTTAAATAATTCTTTTAAGTAGTTGTAGTGCAACAGAGGCATTTAAAATATTGAAATAGCTATTAAAAGAATTGTGTTGGAAAAAATTTTATTATGAAAATAATTCTTACTGTTATTAAAGTAATAATGAAATGGTTTAAGAAAACTTCTAAAGTCACAGTATTATTTCCAAAAATTTCTATAAGGAGGGAAAATTTTCAAAAAACTGAAGGCAGAAAATACTCCGAAAATAATAAAGGACATAATATATTTCAAAATTTTATTTTCTGGACAAATTTTTATTTAGTTAAACATGATTAAATTTGTGGGGTGTTACAGTTTGTTATGGTCTAGTAACATGACTTCCAGAAGAGGATTACCGTACCACTCTGGTGCGGAACGTACTCTGGTTGACCTACGAGGTTCGGTAGTAACTTGATCTGATGTTTCATGATCATCAACATTAACTTCCTCACTAATTGGTATAGGCATCACTGGAACTGATTTCTGTGAAGAACTACTTTCCAATTCAAGAGAAGGTACAACTACCTCATCAAGTTCTACTTTCGTCCAACTCACTTCTTTCGAGAGAAACTCCTTCTCTAAAAAGGATCCATTCTTAGCAACAAATATCTGGCCTTCGGATCTGTGATAGAAGGTGTACCGAACTGTTTCTTTTGGGTATCCTATGAAGACGCACTTCTCCAATTTGAGTTCGAGCTTATCAGGTTGAAGCTTTTTCACATAAGCATCGCAACCCCAAACTTTAAGAAACGACAGCTTAGGTTTCTTGCCAAACCACAGTTCATACGGTGTCGTCTCAATGGATTTAGATGGTGCCCTATTTAACATGAATGCAGCTGTCTCTAATGCATAACCCCAAAACGATACTGGTAAATCGGTAAGAGACATCATAGATCGCACCATATCTAATAAAGTAAGGTTACGACATTCGGACACACCATTACGCTGTGGTGTTCCAGGTGGCGTGAGTTGTAAAACTATTCCACATTGTTTTAAGTGAAGACCAAACTCGTAACTCAAATATTTGCCTCCGCGATCAAATATTTTCCACTTCACTCTGAAATTCTTTGAACTTTTCAAATGTTTCAGACTTATGTTCCATTAAGTAGATATACCCATATCTGCTCAAATCATCTGTGAAGGTCAGAAAATAACGATACCCGCCGCGAGCCTCAACACTCATCGGACCGTATACATCGGTATGTATTATTTCCAATAAGTCTTTAGCTCTCTCCATTGTTCCGAAGAATGGAGTTTTAGCCATCTTGCCCATGAGGCATGGTTCGCAAGTATCAAATGATTCATAATCAAGTGATTCCAAAAGCCCATCTGTAAGGAGTTTCTTCATGCGCTTTACACCAATATGACCTAAACGGCAGTGCCACAAATATGTTGCATTATCATTATCAACTTTGCATCTTTTGGCATCAATATTATGAAATATGTGTATCACTACGATCGAGATTCAATAAACCATTTACATTGGGTGTACGACCATAGAAGGTTTTATTCATGTAAACAGAACAACAATTATTCTCTTAAATGAATAACTGTATCGCAATAAACATGATCCAATCATATTCATGCTCAACGCAAACACCAAATAACATTTATTTGGCTCCAACACTAATCCCGAAGGTAGAGGGAGTGTGCGATGGTGATCTTATCAACCTTGGAATCACTTCCAACACACATCGTCACCTCGCCCTTAACTAATTTCTGTTCATTTTGCAACTCCTGTTTTGAGTTACTAATCTTAGCAAGTAAATCGGTATCAAATACCCAGGGGCTACTATGAACACTAGTAAAGTACACATCAATAACATGTATATCAAATATACCTTTGTTCACTTTGCCATCCTTCTTATCTGCCATGTTTTTGGGGTAGTTTCGATTCCAGTGACCATTTCCTTTGCAGTAGTAGCACTCAGTTCATGTTTGGGTCTAGCTTTGGGCTTCTTTACGGGAGTAGCAACTTGCTTGCAATTCTTCTTGAAGTTCCCTTTCTTTCCCTTGCCCTTTTTTTTGAAACTAGTGGTCTTGTTAACCATCAACACTTGATGCTATTTCTTGATTTCTACATTCGCCGATTTCTGCATCGCGAAGAGCTTGGGAATCTTTTTCGTCATCCCTTGCATATTATAGTTCATCACGAAGTTCAATTAACTTTGTGATAGTGACCAGAGAACTCTGTCAATCACTTATATTATCTGGAAGATTAACTCCCACTCGATTCAAGCGATTATAGTGCCCAGACATTCTGAGCATATGCTCACTAGCTGAGCTATTCTCCTCCATCTTGTAGGCAAAGTACTTGTCAGAGGTCTCATTCCTCTCGACATGGGCATGAGTCTGAAATACTAATTTCAGCTCTTGGAACATCTCATATGCTCTGTGGCATTCAAAACATTTTTGAAGTCCCAGTTCTAAGACGTAAAGCATGGAGCACTAAACTATCAAGTATTCATCATACCGAGGTTGTCAAGCGTTCATAACGTCTGTATCTGCTCCTGTAATAGGTCTGTCACCTAGCGGTGCATCAAGGACATAATTCTTCCGTACAGGAACGAGGATAATCCTCAGATCACGGACCCAGTCTGCATCATTGCTACTATCATCTTTCAACTTAGTTTTCTCTAGGAACATACCAAAAAACATAGGGGAACTTCAACGCGACCTATTGATCTACAACATAATTTGCAAATACTATCTGGACTAAGTTCATGATAAATTAAAGTTCAATTAATCATATTACTTAAGAACTCCTACTTAGATAGACATCCCTCGAATCATCTAAATGATCACGTGATCCATATCAACTAAACCATGTCCGATCATCACGTGAGATGGAGTAGTTTTCAATGGTGAACATCTCTATGTTGATCATATCTACTATATGATTCACGTTCGACCTTTCGGTCTCTAGTGTTCTGAATCCATGTCTATACATGCTAGGCTTGTCAAGTTTAACCTGAGTATTCCGCATGTGCAAAACTGTCTTGCACCAGTTGTATGTGAACATACGGCTTATCACACCCGATCATCACGTGGTGTCTCGGCACGATGAACTGTCGCAACGGTGCATACAGGGAGAACACTTATACCTTGAAATTTTAGTGAGGGATCATTTATAATGCTACCGCCGTACTAAGCAAAATAAGATGCTT
The DNA here is from genome assembly GCA_011799875.1 of Thinopyrum elongatum. NCBI lineage: Eukaryota > Viridiplantae > Streptophyta > Magnoliopsida > Poales > Poaceae > Thinopyrum > Thinopyrum elongatum. The sequence continues at coordinate 1,265,821 of CM022302.1, forward strand.
AAAAGATAAACATTACATGCAATAAAAAATATGTGACATGATATGGCCATCATCATCTTGTGCCTTTGATCTCCATCTCCAAAGCTCCGTCATGATTTCCACCGTCACCAGCTTGACACCTTGATCTCCATCGTAGCGTCGTTGTCATCTGGCCAACTATTGCTAACGCATAGTGATAAAGTAAAGCAATTACATGGCGATTGCATTTCATACAATAAAGCGACAACCATAAGGCTCCTGCCAGTTGCCGATAACTTTTACAAAACATGATCATCTCATACAATAACCTGTATCACATCATGTCTTGACCATATCACATCACAACATGCCCTGCAAAAACAAGTTAGACGTCCTCTACTTTGTTGTTGCAAGTTTTACGTGGCTGCTACGTGCTTCTAGTAAGAACCGTTCTTACCTACGCATCAAAACCACAACGATTTTTTGCCAAGTGTGTTGTTTTAACCTTCAACAAGGACCGGCCGTAGTCAAACTCGATTCAACTAAAGTTGGAGAAACCGACACCCGCCAGCCACCTGTGTGCAAAGCACATCGGTAGAACCAGTCTCATGAACGCGGTCATGTAATGTCGGTCCGGGCCGCTTCATCCAACAATACCGCCGAATCAAAATAAGACGTTGGTGGTAAGCAGTATGACTATTATCGCCCACAACTCTTTGTGTTCTACTCATGCATATCATCTACACATAGACCTGGCTCGGATGCCACTGTTGGGGAACGTAGCATGCAATTCCAAAAAAATTCTACTCTCACGCAAGATCTATCTAGGAGATGCATAGCAACGAGAGGGGGAGAGTGTGTACACGTACCCTCGTAGACCGAAAGCGGAACCGTTAGGTTAACGCGGTTGATGTAGAAGAACGTCTTCATGATCCAACCGATCCAAGTACCGAACATACGGCACCTCCGTGTTCAGCACACGTTCAGCTCGATGACGTCCCTAGAACTCTTGATCCAGTAGAGGGTCGAGGGAGAGTTCCATCAGCATGACGGCGTGGCGACGGTGTTGGTGATGTGATCCGCGCAGGGCTTCGCCTAAGCACTACGATGCTATGACCGAAGGAGTAAACTATGGAGGGGGCACCGCACACGGCTAAGAGAAATCTTAGTGTGCCTTTGGGGTGCCCCCCGCCCCCGTATATAAAGGAGGGGAGGAGGAGGCGGCCGGCCTAGAGGGGGCGCGCCAAGGGGGGAGTCCTACTAGGACTCCCAGTCCTAGTAGGATTCCCCTTTCCTTTCCGGAGAAAGGGGGAAGGGGAAAGAGGTGGAGGAGAAGAAGGAAAGGGGGGCCGCGCCCCCCACCCCTAGTCCAATTCGGTTTGGGCTTGGGGGGGGGGGGCGGGCGCCACCACCTGGCCGCCGGCCTCCTATCTCCACTAGGGCCCATGAAGGCCCAATAGTACCCCGGGGGGTTCCGGTAACCTCCCGGTACTCCAAAAAATGTCCGAACCTTTCCGAAACCATTCCGGTGCGCGAACATAACCTTCCAATATATCAATCTTTACCTCTCGACTATTTCGAGACTCCTCGTCATGTCCATGATCTCATTCGGGACTCCGTACAAACTTCATTCACCAAAACACATAACTCATAATACAAATCGTCATCAAACGTTAAGCGTGCGGACCCTACGGGTTCGAGAACTATGTAGACATGACCGAGACACATCTCTGGTTAATAACCAATAGCGGAAACTGGATGCTCATATTGGCTCGTAAATATTCTACGAAGATCTTTATTGGTCAAACCGCATAACAATATACGTCATTCCCTTTGTCATCGGTATGTTACTTGCCCGAGATTCGATCGTCGGTATCATCATTCCTAGTTCAATCTTGTTACTAGCAAGTCTCTTTACTTGTTCCGTAATGCATCATCCCGTAACTAACTCATTAGTCACATTGCTTGCAAGGCTTCATATGATGTGCATAAGCGAGAGGGCCCAGAGATACCTCTCCAATACACGGAGTGACAAATCCTAATCTCGATCTATGCCAACCCAACAAATATCTTCGGAGACACCCGTAGAGCATCTTTATAATCACCCAGTTAAGTTGTGACGTTTGATAGCACACAAGGTGTTTCTCCGGTATTCGGGAGTTGCATAATCTCATAGTCAGAGGAATATGTATAAGTCATGAAGAAAGCAATAGCAATAAAACTTAACGATCATTATGCTAAGCTAACGGATGGGTCTCGTCTATGGTTAGGAAACTTAACCATCTTTGATTAACGAGCTAGTCTAGTAGAGGCTTACTAGGGACACAGTGTTTTGTCTATGTATCCACACATGTATCAAGTTTCCGGTTAATACAATTCTAGCATGAATAATAAACATTTATCATGAAATAAGGAAATATAAAATAACAACTTTATTATTGCCTCTATGGCAAATTTCCTTCAATGATGTGATGGACAAGACCCATCTGTTAGCTTAACATAATGATCGTTCAGTTTTATTGCTATTGCTTTCTTCATGTCAAATACATAATCCTTTGACTATGAGATTATGCAACTCCCAGATACCGGAGGAATACCTTGTGTGCTATCAAACGTCACAACGTAACTGGGTGATCATAAAGATACTCTACAGGTATCTCCGAAGGTGTTTTGTTGAGTTGGCATAGATCGCGATTAGGATTTGTCTCTCCGAGTTTTGGAGAGGTATCTCTGGGCCCTCTCGTTAATACACATCATAAGCTTGCAAGCAAATGACTAAGGAGTTAGTCATGAGGTGATGTATTATGGAACGAGTAAAGAGACTTGCCGGTAACGAGATTGAACTAAGTATGAAGATACTGACGATTGAATCTCGGGCAAGTAACATACCGATGACAAAGGGAATAACGTATGTTGTCATAAAGGTTCGACCAATAAAGATCTTTGTAGAATATGTAGGAGCCAATATGAGCATCCAGGTTCCGCTATTGGTTATTGACTGGAGAGTTGTCTCGGTCATGTCTACATTGTTCTCGAACCCGTAGGGTCCGCATGCTAAACGTTCGATGGCGATTTAGAATTATATGATTTGGTGAATGAATGTTGTTCGTAGTCCCGGATGAGGTCACGGACATCACGAGGAGTCTCGAAATGGTCGAGAGGTCTATATTGATATATAGGATGATAGTATTCGGACACCGGAAGTGTTCCAGAGTGTATCGAGTATTTATCGGAGTACCGGGGGGTTACCGGAACCGCCGGGGGGACTAATGGCCCTTGTGGGCCATAAGAGGGGAGCACACCAGCCCACAAAGGGGTGGCGTGCCCCCCCATTAGGCAGGAGGCCGAATAGGAGAAGGAAGAGCGGGTTCGGCCCCCCATTCCTTCATCCCTTCCATCTTCCCTTTTCCCCTCCGGTGAAATAAGGAAAGGGGGGTCCGAATTGTGATAGGACCCCAAGTAGGATTCCTCCTACTTGGGGCGCCCCATGGCTGCTCTCCTCCCCTTCCCACCTAAATATACATGGGGAGGCGGTGCCTAGAACACACACCAACAATTGTTAGCCGTGTGCGGCGCCCCCCTCCACAGTTTACGCCTCCGGGCATATCTTCGTAGTGCTTAGGTGAAGCCCTGCGCGGATCACTTCACCATCACCGTCACCACGCCGTCGTGCTGACGGAACTCATCTTCTTCCTCAAGACCTTTGCTGGATCAAGAGGACGAGGGACGTCATCGAGCTGAATGTGTGCAGAACTCGGAGGTGCCGTATGTTCGGTGCTTGATCGGTCGGATCTAGAACAAGTTCAACTACATCAACCGCGTAGTCAAACGCTTCCGCTTACGGTCTACGAGGGTACGTAGACACACTCTCCCCCTTGTTGCTATGCATCTCCATGGATAGATCATTGCGTGTGTGTAGAATTTTTTTTGTTTTCCATGCAATGTTTCCCAACACATTTCACCTTGACAAAGTTTAAACACCCCACCCTCATCCATTTCTCCTCTAGAATCCAGTAAAGTTTGCTGTTGGAACCTGTTTTTGCAAGCAACACTCACATCAGAGCCATCCAGTGCATTCCAGCTGTATGAGTACACTCAGAGAAGCAAGGAGAAGACCCCAGACATCTTTTGGCATCAAGTGGGGCGTGGCAATGCCGTGGCCACGTGGTGACCACGCGCAGAGCGCGCCAAATCCGCGCACTGTGCGCCAGAGGCTTCGGGAGCCCTCTTCGGTGGGCTTCGGCTTGTCCGTTAGCGCCGGCGAGCTGCCCACCGCACACGTACGTCGTCTGGAAGCCTCTCCCCCTCGTCCCCTAGCTCGTGGCCGCCTCTGCCGACATTGGTTCGCCACCAGAATCTCGCCACGGCGACGTGCCTCTCGAAGCTCCGTCCGGCGTCGGCTAGCCCTCCCCGCGGCTATATAAGGGCAGCCCCGAGCTTCTCCGCAACCCACCACTCCTCCCAACCTCTCACCCGAGCTCCTAGAGCCGTCCTACACCTCCATTGGCTGAAGCAGTGCCACCGGCCTCGGCTTAAATTGAGCCAACCGGAGCTCCTCCCTCCCTTCTCTCTTCACCAGGCAAGCACCACCACCACCCGCAGGCCCTACCCGCCTTCAGTTTGCTCCAGGGCAGGCCGCACCCTCGGCACCGAGCACACCATCACGGCCTACTGCTGCCGAGCACCGCCGCGACCCCAACCCTTCCCGCCTCCGCCGAGCCTACCGCCGGGATCCCCAGTCTCCGGCGACCCTCCCTGGCCCATCTCCCATCGATTTTCCGCACCAGAGCTGCCCAATCGTCACAGTCCTGCCGCCCTCTGTCTCTTCCCGTCGCCGCGCCTCCCGTCACCCCCGTCGCCCATGCTGGCCGCAGCTGGACGCGGTGGTCGCCGGCGACCCCGTCCGCGCCGTCCCTGGCCGGCTAACCCGTCGGAGCGCCCGTAGCTCGGCGGAGCTCGAGCCTGGCCGCGGCATCGGACAGGAGGACTGGGGGAAGAAGATGCCCCTGCAGGCGGGCCTAGCCCGTCAGTGGCTCCACCCCCCTCCACTGTTTTTTTAAAAGGCAGGGAGGGTGGGCCGGCCCAGGAGCAACAGCAACAGCGGCGGTGGGATTCAGCCTGAGCCGACCCAGCAGCACAGTTGCATTTATTCTTTTCCATAAAAAAATAGCCATGGACCCAGAAGTAAGTAAAATATTTACAGATAGGTCCCTCCACTTCAGCCCCTCATATTTTTTCCCTCCGAATGAGGTAAAACCAACGCCCACATCTTCAGTTCATCGAGCCCGTTTCGATGGTATCATTTTCATAATGTTGTCACATTCTAAAAATGACCATTTTGCCCTTGCCTTCTATCAGCCCCTCTGAGAGAGAACTGTTTCGGCGAATTCTTCCGCGGCTTCACCGCACTTCTTCCCGGAGTATTCTTCGACCCCACGCAAGCCGACCATCTGATACATGCCCTAAAGCAGTGCTCTATGGTATTCCTGCATGTTTAAATTAATATGCTTATTCTTGTATGCATAGTAGTGAGCTGTATGGGACGCTGATGAACCCTTGCCTGCCTTTCTTTGGTGACGGCACCACGCCTGTGTTCTGAGCTGTTTCCGGCTGTCCGGGGTGGATGCCGACTTTATATTTCTCTTGTCAGCAACTGGCCCGTGTTCTGAGCTGCTTTTCGGCCATCGTGGGCAGTTGTTGAATTTCTTTCCGTAGCAGTGACCCTATACTTTGAGCTGTTTCTCGGCTATCTTAGGGAATTGTTACTTTCTTCTTATCCACACCGTCTCATGCTCTGAGCTGCTTTTCAGCCATCTTGAGTTGGGGTTGAGTTATTCGAGTAATGTCCCAGATCTGAGTTGTAAAGACCGTTCTGGTGGCTACTGGTTTATTTGCCGGTTTCATACAAGGGTTCAGACGGTCGTTACCCTACAGCTACAACTTGCGAAGTAATAAGCCTGCCATTTAAATATTGATTCACTAATGACTTGTCGTGATATTATATGGAGATAGGTTGTTATGTTTTTATCATGCATAGCTACTGCCATCTCAAGTTATTATGATAAACAACCATGCTTGCTAAATACTAGCTAAAGCTGAACCTAGTCGGTTGATCCAGAGTCACCTGTCCGAACTTATCCGTGCAACCACATTTGCCGGTATGGGACGGCCTTGACTTGGTCTGATCGCGTGCTCTTTTATCGGTACCGCCAACTAGGGAAGGTTATGCGTGCGCGCTACCGCGGCCCGGTAGGCGGTGATAACCTTGTGAGCCCAGTTGATTCTTTAACCCGGGAGTCCCCGTTTGGGATAGTTTAGTTTGGCCACGATGGTGGCAGGTGTCACGAGGTGACACCGGGGCCACCCAGGGCAGGACTCTGGGGGAGGATGAGTGCCGGTGGTACGGTGGAGGAGTCACGGGTTAGGCAGGTTTCGTTGGAGCAACCCTAGTCCAACCGAATGGGATCACGAGGTCAGGTGCTCCATGGTGTGGGTAAAGTGCGCAACCTCTGCACAGTGTAAAATCTATTTGAATACCCGCGTCCATGGTATTGGACAGTCCGTCCAGACATCTCTAGGTGGTCAACCGGAACAATGATAATAATGATGGAAGAACTCATCTTATGCCCTGAAGTACTCAGGGGATCGTGAATGATCTGAGGGTTGTGAGGCAACCCGGAAGAGAGTAAGTTGGATCTGGTTAAGGTTTGGATGGGATCCTGAAAATGTTTGGAGTATGGATTATTCACTTGCCATGCTTTACTTTAATTTAGTATCACACTGGATACTCCTGTTATGACATGATAATTAAGATTGCTAGCTAGTTATGCCATGCCATGATAATTTAATATTGCTTTAATAACAAATGCATGCTTGAATGCCATGGATTGCTTTACTTGGTGTATATGATAGTTTGTTTGCTTGCGAGTACATTCAAAAGTACTGAGCGGCCTTCAATGTGGCCAGGTTCACATCAGGATCCGTCGTCCGTCATCGAGGAGCCGGAGTGTTCGCGGGCTAGGAGAGTAAGCCAGTCAGATCCCTGTGGATTGGAGCCGCACCAAGACCAAGCTACCTTAGATAGAGCTTTTCTGCTGCCATCACTCTTGTAAATATCATGTAAGACTTATATATATCCATTAATAGAAATGCCTGTGTTCATGATACTTGTTGTAAACATGCATGCCAGAGTGATTTCCTAGGCTAGCGTGCGTGGCGACCATATGGCTACAGTGGTAATTAGGCGGGGCGCCACAATTATAGTCCTTCCTAATTTAACCTCCCAGACATCAGCTTTGGCCCTTATCACTTCTCTGTTCATCACAGTGGTGTGGTCAAGTTTGCTACAGGAAACTTCAGGTGATCACTCCCATCTAACCACAGTGCGTTTCATCGAGTCATCACCTCCCTGATACCATTCCTTGGAAGGACTACTCACTGGACATGATTTGGCCGGTCAGGGTGCACCGCGTGTGCCAGTTCACGCGGTGACCACGCGGCTGGCATACCAGCCATCGCGCTCTGCCGATGGAGACCCTCGGTTTCGTCCGTTCCTCCCTGCCCTCGCCACCTAGCCATGTCTAGGGGTGTCGCCTTGTCGTCTTCCTTCTTCTGGATCACTCTCCCACTCCGGATTCTTTCTCCTTGCGCCACGGCGATCGCCGCCGCTATTCTGCCCGTGACACCGTCATCGTTTTCCCCTGTCCCCTCCTCCTCGAGCCCTACCGAAGCTCCTACGAGCCCCTCCAACCCTCCACGAAACCACCCGACGCCGGAAACAGACAGCCACGTCGCCCGGAGCTCCAGTGCGCGGATAGGCTCACCGCCGCGGCCGAGCTTATCCGACGAGCTCGCCCGGCTATATATAGCCTCCCCCCGCGCCTCCCCGAGCTCACCATCGCCCTCACCTTGCTCCTCTACCCCTCCCTGGCCACTTGCCCGAGCTCCAGGAGCCCTCCTCGCCCCTCACCGCGGCCATGGCCGCCGCTCTTTTTCGGCTAAATTCCGGCGAGCCACCCACTATCTCTCCTTCCCACCACCACCTAGAGACCCCCTGAACTCTGTCGAAGCTCCTCACCGCTTCTGCGCCTCGCCTCCGTACCTGTAACGCCGTTCCCATCTCCACCCGACACCACCGTCCGCCGGGCTCGAGCTCGCCGTTGGAGTCCGTGGGTGGGATGGATGGATGTGCTGCGCCCCGAGGAGCACTCCGGTGGTCCGAGCTCCACCGAAGGTGGCCGGAGCCGACCGGACGAGCACCGGCGCCACGCGGCCTCGCCTCTGCTCTGTATCGTCGCGGGAGGAAGACGGCGACCAGGCCAGGAGGGCCCCACCTCCCGCGGGTCCCTCTCATCAGCCGCATAGGGCGTTGACCCGAGTCGCTGATGTGGACAAGTGAAAGTGTATTCTTTGGAATACGTTTCCTCCAGATGGTTCGATCATAAATACGCTTCCTCTGATAGAAAGCGTATTCTTCTTTAGACGCTTTCTGTTTTTCAGTCAGGGGCCAGTTTGTAGGAGTTTTCTTTACAGATAGGTCCCTAGCAGAAAAACTATTGCAACTTTTCGCTCGTGACTCCGATCGAGGTGATTCCAAAGCCCATGTCTTCATCTCTTTGAGCCCGTCATGTTGGTATGATTTTCATGATGCTTTGACACTGTGAAAATGACCATTTTGCCCTTGCCCGTAAACAGCCCCCTCCGAGAGAGAACTGTTTCCAGCAATCATTTTCGCGGACCCTCCGCACCCCCTTCCCGATGGTTTCTTCACCCCAGGCAAGCTAGAACTCTCATTTGCATAATTGCATTGCAATATCATAGTCAAATTAATTACTTTAATAGCAAGTATGACTATTTGAAAAATGAATTGGATTACACACTGCGTGAGTAAATTCTTGGATAGGTGACTACCATGTTGAGTATCGGATTGTTAGTGACCAGTAGTTTACCCACTCGTTGATGCCATGATGTTGGGATTACCGTCTATGATTATTTTGGATTCCATCCAACAGTTCGTGGAGATGAGTTAGTAGCAGTGGCTTAAGCATACTGGTTACCGGATTTCTAGCCAGATATCGTTTTGACTTGGATTGCTATGATATCGGAGTGTCATCCATGATTCAGAGATTAGATACTTCATGGTTGATCCAGAGTTACCTATCCGGACTTATCCGTGCAGCCACATTTGCCGGTATGGGACGGCCTTGACTTGGTCTGATCGCGTGCTCTTTCATTGGTACCGCCCGACAGGGAAGGTTATGCGTGCGCGCTACCCTGGCCCGGTCGGCGGAGATAACCTTGTGAGCCCAGTTGAGTTATATGGTACCAGGTCCCCAATTGGGACAGTTCGTTAGCCAGGATGGTGGCAGGTGTCACGCGGTGACACAGGGGCCACCCAGGGCAGGACTCCGGGGGAGGATGATTGCCGGTGGTACGATGGGAGAGTCACGGGTTAGGCGGGTTTCGTTGGAGCAACGTTGGTCCACCCGAATGGGATCACGAGGTCAGGTGCTCCATGGTGTGGGTAAAGTGCGCAACCTCTGCAGTGTATAATCTATTCAAATAGCCGCGTCCACGGTATTGGACAGTCCATCCAGACCTCTTTAGGTGGTCAACCATAGTACTGATAATGATGGAAGAACTGATCGTAAGATCGAAGAACTCGGTGGATCGTGAGCATTCTGAGGGTTGTGAAGCAACCCGAAAGAGAATAAGTTTGTCAGACTTGTAGTGCAGATGGTATCGGGAATATGATATGTTAACCATGGGATGGTTATGAGATGAGTGGTCAGATGACCACATGATTTGGATTGGATTTGGAACAGATTCGGATTGGATCCTGAGATTATTCAGTGTATGGATTAAATATGCTTTACCTTACTGCATCTACTTCAGTAGCTAGCTTGCTATGATGTTGTCTTGCCTTAATGATGATGTTTGTTGTGAGCTTGCGAGTACATTCAAAGTACTCACCTGGCGTGTCATGCCAGTTTGCAGGTCATGCCATGATTGCTTGTTTGTCGAGGATCCTAAGTTTGCGATCTAGGATACGCGTTCTAGCCGGAGTCCTTGCGGAGTGGAGTCCATCACCGCCGTCGCTGTTCCGCCGCCGAGAGAGTTACTCCGATGTTAGCATAGAGCTACCTCGGGCAGGCGTAGTGTCGCCGTGCCGATGTAATCCACGTACCCTTTGTAACCATATCCATTGTAATAAAGAGCTGATTTGTTCTATGCCAACAGTGTCGTATTCCAGAGGACTTGTCCCTGGGCTGGGATACGGGGCGTTCCGGTCTTCTCTGAGCAGGGGTGCCACACGCAGGGGCCACCCTACCAGTATCCGTCACAGAGGATCGACGGCCCTAGTACTCGATCCCATTGATGATGGGTACCACCTCACGAGACTCCTTATGGACCGAGGCAGCAGCCTCAATCTGATTTATGCAGACACAGTGAGGAAAATGGGGATCGATCCGTCAAGGATCAAACCCAGTAACACCACCTTCAAGGGGGTTATCCCGGGCATAGAGGCCCCCTGCTCAGGCATGGTGACTTTAGAAGTTGTATTCGGCTCACCAGACAACTTTCGCAGCGAAGGCTTGATCTTCGATATTGCTCCGTTCCGCAGTGGCTACCATGCCCTCCTCGGGCGAACGGCGTTCGCCAAATTCACTGTTGTTCCGCATTACGCCTACCTCAAACTGAAGATGCCTGGCCCTTTGGGCGTCATAACGGTCAATGGAAATATGGAGCGTTCACTCTGGAGAGATTAGCGTACTGCAGCCCTGGCATCCATCGCCAACGGGCCAAGGTGCCAGCCCACCGTAAAGGCCAAAGATACAACTAAACGGGCTCGAGCCCGATCCCCGTCATGGGAGCCCGCTTGCGTATGCCGCAAATAGGGATACACTCCCGACGGCACACCCACGATCATTGCTCTCTACTTGCCTCGTTAGCACAACTTTGCGCTCAAGATACCACGGGAAGCCGTGGGGGCTTATATTAAGCTAGAACACCTTAGGTTCGGCTTAACCAAACTATGGGATTACCACGTCCTCGCACAGTGAAAGGGTACGACTCCAGACTCCCACAACGTCAAACTGCAACTACGCGGCTACCACCTAAGGTTCCTATTGAAGGCTTCCTCCGCCGGCACGTGTTTTTCTACGCGGACGTCCCCCCTACCCAGCAGAAGCAAAGGCGCAGACATGCAGTAGGGCACAACTGAGGCTTCGACCCACACATCAAGGCCCTGTGTAAACCTTTCCTCTGTAAAATTTTCATTTCTTTCTCATAATAAACGCCTCGGCAGTTCTAATTGTACGGATAGACATCCTGAGCTTATGGAAAAATAAAAACACCTTTTACGGTGTCCGGACATCCGTATTGTCTAGCCTTTCCTTTTCCTTTTTCCGCTCTTCGAATAGTTCGGCATGCACACATTATGTTACGAATACAAAACGGTTAATTGACCAAAGGCTTGGTATCCTCATCAGCTCCATGTACTAAGTCTGGCACCACCTTCCGCTGTGTGTTCTGCATCTCGGATATTGCTCTATATGCATCAGTTCCGAACTATGTCTTGGGTCAATAGTTGGGTTTCCCGGCTCCTGTGTTTACGTCCTTGCGTTTCGCCCGTTCGGCTAAGAAGGTAAAGGTAGAACCCCTACAATTGTACTTCTGGCTAGCCCAGTTAAGCACCTCAGGGGAGAAAGCCGAAAACTGACCATCATAGTAAGCGCGAACTGGTCGACGATCCGATGACATGTGTTAAACTCAAGAATCGCTGGCGATTTATCATTGTCATTTGAAGGGTTTGTCCTAGCACAAACCACGTGTTTACAAAGGCATGCCTAGGCTTCCCCGCATATAAGAAAGCACTGGGGGCTAGTAATTAGCTCCCGCAGTCAAGCCCCTATGGCTAAGTGAAAATAATAAAGCCGCATAGTCCGATTGCCTGATCTCTCTCACGCACTACCACCTTCGGGCACCGAGACGTCGGCTAAGGGTAACAGTGCGGAGATGAAACACCCCTCGTATTATTAACTTGGGGGCTGAAGCTGACGACTGGCAACTTTCAGAATAACAAACGGCCGCACAGGAGTCAACATAAAATTACCACAATATAAAACATACAAACGGTCCGTATTATAACGTAAAGGGTCCAGTTCATAACTTAATACAATCAGTCAATGATTACATCTTTGGGGCACTGGCCCTCTATGGCCCGAGCACCATCCATAACATATGGGAAGTACTGTTCGGGACGGCGGTGCTCTTTTCCAGCCAGCAGGGGTCCAGCAGCCATGTCCATTGGCTTGATCTTAGGCCAATGAACCATGGTCTTCGCAAAGGCCAATCTTGCTCCTTCGAGGCACGCAGAGTGCTTCACGGCATCAATCCGGGGCAACGCGTCACTCAGCTTCTGCACCAACCCAAAGTAGTTTCTCGGAATTGGCTCTGCAGGCCACAGCCGGGCACAAATGCCCCTCATGGCAGGCCCGGCCATCTGATGCAGCTCAATTAGTTGCTTCATCTAGTTGCTGAGGAAGGAAGAATGCTCGGGCGCCTGGAACTGCGCCCAAAAAAGCCTCCGCTCTGTGTCTCCCTCCCGCTGGGCATAGTGCTCCGTCGCATCCCCCACACTCCTTGGAAGCTCAACAAAAATGTCTTCAGAGCGCTAGACCCGCGTCAGCAAAGCGAACCTGTTGCCGCCAAATACACTCCCCAATAAGTATGGCTTACCATCTGCAATCTGCCTCACTTGCCAGAGCTCCTCCCGCGCACCCCACACCTCCGCTCTTGTCTCCCGGAGCTCCTTCACCACCTTGGATAGCTCGAAGGACTGTTTTTTCAATTTTTGCTCAAGGTCCTCAGATTTCGTGATGGCACCCTTGAGCTCCTGTTGCACTTCGGCCACTCGAGCCTTGTGCTTCTCGATGGCGGTCTTCGCCGTCTTGAGTTCGGCCACCGTCTTTTCGGCAGCCACCTTCTTCTCGGCCGCCTCAGCCTCGGCGTTCTTCAGCATGGCCTTGAGGCCCTCGACCTCAGCGGCAGCAGCTGCAGCCACCATACACAATATGCTCAGCATACAGTCCGTAATATAGCTATCCGGCAGTATTGACTATGTATTTCGATTGGAGCCTACCTTGCGCCTCATCAAGCCGTTTGTTGACAAAGTCAAGCTCTATATCGGAGCATTTCAGCTTCCGATCCATCTCCTGCAGGGCCGCAACATTAGCAGCTGCCGTGAAGGATGATGCCTGCAAAATCAAATAAATAATGACACCTTAACTAATGCCAAGTGGATATATTGACCCTCTGTAAGGATTTTGTAATCCTCACAGAGTGTCGGGGGCTATTATGTACAAGGCCTACTCCAACTCTAGCTAAAAGCTAAATCCGTCATGCAAGGAAATAACATTACTTGACTCACCTCGAAGCCTGTTAGAAGGCCCTAGACAGCATCGTTCAGTCCGGTATGGACGGACCGAACACCCTGTAGAATGGCACCCATAAGGGCGCGGTGCTCGTCGACGATGACAGAATTGTTCATCAACTCCTCCATCACGTCTGGCCAACCCTGTAGGAGATATGCCCTAGAGGCAATAATAAATGTTATTGATTATCTCCCTGTTCATAATTAGGTTTATGTTCCATGCTATAACTGCTATGGTTCTCGAGTCTGCAAATAAAACGAGGCTCGGAGGAAGACTCATATGCACGTGTGGAATAATAAACGGTAATATGTATTCCTAGTCTGGCCTCTAAGACTAGCTCAAGTATTGCATGATGGTTCTGTTTTCCTGATCATGGGCATGTCTATGCCAGCAATTTTGAGGGCACAGTGTTAGAAGAACATTTGTGTTGAATCGACCCAAATTGATGTTATGCTATGAGTTACATTCGTCACATATTAATGGTTAATAACACAGAGATGGTTAATGTTTGCAAAATTCCTTAGACCATGAGAGTGTCGAGTTTCTTCATACTTGCTTCATGAACTTTGGGGTTTGTTAAACGTCATCCGTAAATGGGTGGCTATTACGGCGGCTTAACGGTTCATGGAAAAGGGTGTCAAGTAACTTGATAGCTCGAGATTGGGATTTGCTCCTCCGACGATGGAGAGATATCTCTGGGCCCTCTCGGTGTTACGGTATCCATCATCGTCTGGCCAGACACTTTGTGATTTGATCACGGGATGCCGGAACACGGTAACGAGAAAAGAGAACAATACCGGTAACGAGGTAACTGGCATAGTGGACAAGTTGTTGATCCACGGAAATGCCTACATGTCTAACCTCGGGTATTTGTAACATATCGTGAAGCAACAGGAAAGACACGGCAACTGGAGGTTCACTCGAATATTCATTCGTGTGGGTATAGGGGTCAATATGGGTGTCCACGCGCCGATGTTGATCATTGATCGGAAGGTGTTCCGTGTCATGTCTATACTTCACCGAACCTATAGGGTCACCGCTTAAGGGTCATCTATTGCTGAATACTAGACAGGGAGTCTGAGAGAAAATCACCGAAAAGTTTCGGAGACAACGGAAGAGTTCCGGAGAGAGAACACTGAAAAAGTTTCGGTAAAACGAAAAGTTGTTTCGGAAAAAACCATTGATCCAAAAAGGTTTCGGCAAGCACCGGGAATGTTTTGGAGGTTGCCAGATTGTTGGTAATTTCTGGAATTTTTCTGGAGAAAAAACCGAAAAAAAAGTTTCGGAGCTGCCGGAGTTGTTTACCGTGTAAACAAAGATGGTTTTAAATTAAACACCATACTGGAAATGTTCCAGAGGGCGTCCAGATAATTTTAGAGGGTGCCGAAATGTTCTGGGACCTTCTGGAATTTTTCAGAAATAATAGTCGCGGAAAACATTGTCCCAGCGTGAGGGGACAAGATCCCACGGATCGTGGGGGCTGTTTTGGGCTGTTTTTGGGGGGGCCCCCTTTGGGAGCACAGCCCCTTGTGGCTGGACAAAATGTTGGGGGGGGGGGGGCCATGGTGGGGGCGAGCCCCCACAAAGGTGGAGAGTGGTTGGGAGAAAGGTGGGGCCCCATGGGGAAACACATGGACAAGGGAACATTTTTCCCTTGTTTGGTGGGAACATGTTCCTTGTTTTGTGGGAACATGTTTTCCCCATGTTTAGTGGGCTGAATTTTCAGCCCCCTCCACCCCTTCCACCACTATATAAGGAGGAGGAGAGGTGCTCTCCAACTCCACTCCAACTCTCTCACACAAGCCATGCATGATCTGGCATTCTTCTCCCTCCCACGAAATAGTTTCGTAGTGCCGAAAGGCTGTCTGGGTTCCGGTGGAACTAGTTCTGGACGGCGAAGCCCTGCGGATAGATGGCACCGTATGTGTGCAACCCCGTAGAGAGGTCGTAGTTTCGTCCTTTTGCCCGAAGGGGCTGTTCGAGTGTCCTCCGAAGGGCTGTCCGAGTGACGGTCCGAGTTCTGTGAGTCCTCCCGAGGGCTGTCCAGACACCGTCCGGGGGACTGTCCGACCGCCTCCGGAGGGCTGTCCGAGTGGCGGATGAGGGAGTACATCCTCGCGGTTGGGAGGTTGTAAATCCTAGCTGCGGGGATCTGCACCGACGATCGTCATCGACTCTACTTCCGCTGCGCTACGAGTCGGTAACGAAAATGATCAAACCTTTTATGCAGTCTCCATAGTGGTCCTGGGCTGGTGCGTAGGTCGGAAAATTTTTGTTTTCTAACTGCGTTACCCTACAGTGGCATCATGAGCCGTGCTATGCGTAGATGCAGGTTGCGATCTAGAATACATGGAGATGATGGGTGTTGCACAATATAATTAGGTAGTAGATGAGTTCTATTACTGAAAATTATTTGTGCGGGTAGCAGATGAAATCTGTTACCCGATGTTCTTGTTGCTTCCCTCGAATTTGCGTAGTCCTGATCTTGACAGCATTGCGGAATCTGACAAAGTTCTGGCAATCCGCGATCCTTTCATGCTGCTCCTGAGATAGCTGATTGACAGATCAACGAAGTGCTAACAGTTCTTTGGGTTCCACTTTAGTCAATGAAAGATGGTGTTTCACAGATGAAAGGGCAATGCAGATATGATCTGCCAGGGGTCATGCGTATGACGAAGTTCAGTATGGGGCTCGAGATTTATTATCTCGTGTTTCATACACCCGCGTTGTTAATCTAGCGACTTGGATAATATGCTTGATGATGGGCGTTGGTAGCTTCGGTTTGTTTCGAAACATAGAAGCCACGTAAAAACCGTTTTGCTAAACCGATTAGAGGCTCTAACTTGGTTTTGCAGGGGGTTTGCATGTGCATATGATGTGGTTGTAGTGCTCATTAATTTGATTATGTATGAGATGTCTATCTGATGTACCCTGATAACCTGAC